>CACSLK010034598.1:33739412-33750730 GCA_902706635.1 Striga hermonthica
ATCTCGTGATTAAGATAAATTAATCACTTAATTATGTTTAATTTTCCAATTAAACATAATGCTTAATTACCAAAATTATTCCGAACGTAAACGGTACGTCGAAAATAGTTCCGGTAATTTCGACTGAAATAACTGAAAAGGATTAATTCCGAAAAAAATAACATCGGAACTAAAATATTATTATACTGATAAAAGTCGGGATATTACAAAAATTCATATTTGCATCACCTTTTCGTAAAAATTGGTTGCTCAGGTTAAACTGAGGTCTTGAGTATAAAACTTGGTGAAAACGTGTCTTTCTGAGTATATTTCTATGTGTAAAAATTTTAAGTCAATCGGTGGAGTGAATTTTAAAAATGGTCGGGTCCATTTGGATTACTGCCTGTCTGTCGGGCCTGGTTGATGACGGATCGTATTTTTATCTATACCGGGTTGTGAATAATCGCGCACTCAGGGCCTTCGATTAAACACGATAGGTGTATCTAGTAGACGCACTCAGGGCCTTCTCCTAGACACTGTGACTTCAAGACGCTCACATGGCCTTCTCTCTGACACTGTATGTAAACACGCACTAATGGCCTTGTTTAAACACATGTAAGAACATAAGTTCCCCTCTCAATTGTCTCACCAATTCAATACTTAATTCCAGACTTTTAATAATGATGAGGTACATGGGGTATTTATAGTTGCAAAATAAATCTAAGCCTAATAAATTTAGATCTTCTATTCTATGCAATAAAATAGATCCTAATGCTAGTAAATCTCCTAACATCTTCTACTACTAATAAATAAAAGCAATAAGGAAATAAAATCCTACTATTACTAAAATACTAATTGTCTTGACTTGCACTCCAAGCATAACTTGAAGCACAAGTCGTAGCGCCCCAACCAAACTCTTCGACCGCCTCATCCCCTTCGGCCGCCTCATGTCACGCGTCGCACGCGTGTGCTTGCGTCTCGCACTCCTCTGCGGACTGGGTCTCCGCGCGTCTATGCGCGCGCTCAGTTTCGCGCCCGGACTCCTCGCGCACGTACGTGCTGCCGCTCTCGCCTATGCCTAACGCGCATAGGCATGCCTCTGCGCCTGTCGCCCACTCGCGCGCAATCGCGCACTCCGCGTCCCCGTCAGCCTCCTTGCGCGCGTCCCTGCCAACGCCCGATCCTCGATCGTCTACTTCGCACGCTGTGCCGCGTACGTCCGACGTATCGCCCACATCATCGCTATGCGTCTCTCGCCCATTGCCGCCTACGCTCGATTCCCCGGCGCCTTTCTCGTGTTCGCCCTGCGACCATGTGCCTCCGCCGTGCTCGTGCATCCGCGTACTGATCCATCTCTTGTGTGATCACTCGACCACCCGCATGCACCTTGTTCCATCCGACTGCCAAACACCAACGCGTCCCAGTCGACCTCCGCGGCTTTCTCGACTGCCGTGCATCCACATGTATCCTGCTCCGTCCAACCGCGCGCATCATGGGCCGATGCGCGCCATTCACCCGTTAGCCGATCGTCGTCGTCCTTCTTGTTGCCGCTCATTCCCATCCGCTTGGGCCATGGATCCCAACCCTTCAACCTTACGCAATCTTTTGCCGTTATCCACCACCCTTCTTTAACCCATCGCAAACCTCGCCTTCTAGCCTCCATCTTCCGTGCTCGCCTTTTCCTCGCACAAGGCTTGCACCCACAACTTCATTCCTTGGCCTTCGCCTTTCGTTTCCTTCGGGCTTGCTTGGCCTTGCGTTTCCGAGTCTTCACCTTTAACTTCGGACCACATCCTTTTGGCCAGTCTCGTACACATGATGGCTGGTATATTGGACTTGTCAGCTCCTCCAGCATGTTCTCCAGCCATATATCGAGATCGTCGCCTCCTTCATCTTCAGACTCCCTGAGTTGATGACCACTTCCGTATCATTCCCCTCCTCTTCGAGACTTTCCTTGTCCTCAAGGATTAGAAAATTCAACGCACCTTCATCTTCATTGTTTTGGACATCGACCACTTCAGCTCTCTTGGCTTCCACGAGTTGTCGTTCACGCTCCTCCCAATCTCTACGTTCGTGAAGCTCCTCCAAGAACTCTTGCTCCCATGCGGTTAATTCCCTTTCCAAACCTTCGAGATACTCAAGATGCTCCAAATCCAACTCATCCAATGGTAACATCATGACTCTCTCTCTTTTTTTTTAAGACTCTATAAATTGGAAAAAAATTCGAACCAAAAAATTTCAAATAACAAAGAGAAATTCGGCCCCTCAACAAAAGGTAATAACCAAAAAAAATAACAAAGGACTAGATGACACTTTTTTTTTTACTTATGAAAAAAAATTGAAAAATTCGAATAAATAATTCGAAAGTTTCGAACCAAAAAAGAACAAAGAAATTCGGCCCCTCAGCAAAAAGGCAAAACCGAAAAAAAGTAGATAGATAAAAGTACGATCAACACCTCTCAACGAAAGCACCAATGATGAGAGATCGTGTTTCTTGCCTATGGTTGTGAGTAAACGCACACTCATGGCCTTCGATTACTCACGATAGGTGTATCTAGTAGACGCACTCAGGGCCTTCTCCTAGACACTGTGACTTCAAGACGCTCTCATGGCCTTCTCTCTGACACTGTATGTAAACACGCACTAATGGCCTTGTTTAAACACACGTAAGAACATAAGTCCCCCTCTCAATTGGCTCACCAATTCAATACTCAATTCCAGACTTTTAATAATGATGAGGTACATGGGGTACTTATAGTTGCAAAATAAATCTAAGCCTAATAGATTTAGATCTCCTATTCTATTCAATAAAATAAATCCTAATGCTAGTAAATCTCTTAACATCTTCTACTACTTATAAATAAAAGCAATAAGGAAATAAATTCCTACTATTACTAAAATACTAATTGTCTTGACTTGCACTCCAAGCATAACTTGAAGCACAAGTCGTAGTGCCCCAACCAAACTCTTCGACTGCCTCATCCCCTTCGGCCGCCTCATGTCGCGCGTCGCACGCGTGTGCGTGCGTCTCGCACTCCTCCGTGGACTTGGTCTCTTGCACGCCCGTGTCGCACGCGCGTCTATGCGCGTGCTCAGTCCCGCGCCCGGACTCCTCGCGCACGTGCGTACTGCTGCTCTCGCCTATGCCTATCGCGCATAGGCATGCATCTGCGCATGTCGCCCACTGGCGCGCCATCGCGCGCTCCGCGTCCCCGTCAGCCTCCTTGGTCCTTGCCAACGCCCGATCCTCGATCGTCTACTTCGCACCCTCGTGCGCCCGCTGTGCCGCGTGCGTCCGACATATCGCCCGCGTCATCGCCGTGCGTCTCTCGCGCGTTGTCGCCTACGCTCGATTCCCCGGCGCCTTTTTCGTGTTCGCCCTGCGACCATGTGCCTCTGCTGTTTCTCGTGCATCCGCGTACTAATCCATCTCTTGCGTGATCACTCGACCACCCGCGTGCACCTTGTTCCATCCGACTGCCAAATGCCAACGCGTTCCAGTCGACCTCCGCAGCTTTCTCGACTGTCTTGCATCCACATGTATCCTGCTCTGTCCAACCGCGCGCTTCATTGGCCGATGCACGCCATTCGCCCGTTAGCCGATCGCCGTCGTCCTTATTGTTGCCGCTCATTCCCATCGACTCGGGCCATGGATCCCAACCCTTCAACCTTACGCAATCTTTTGCCGGTATCCACCACCCTTCTTCAACCCTTCGCAAACCTCGCCTTCTAGCCTCCTTCTTCTGTGCTCGCCTTTTCCTCGCACAAGGCTTGCACCCACAACGTGATTCCTTGGCCTTCGCCTTTCGTTTCCTTCGGGCTTGCTTGGCCTTGCGTTTCTGAGTCTTCACCTTTAACTTCGGACCACATCCTTTTGGCCAGTCTCGTACACATGATGGCCGGTATATTGGACTTGTCGGCTCCTCCAACATGTTCTCCAGCCATATATCGAGATCGTCGCCTCCTTCATTGTAACGCCCCGTTTATTGGAGAATTATTTAGGAATTATTTATTATATTTATTATTGTTTATTTATTGATAATATTACTTTTATTATTGTTATTATTTGATATATACTTGCCTATTTGTCCTAAATTTCAATTAAATGTATAAATATTATTAATTGTCGTATTATTATTATTATTATTATTATTATTATTATTATTATTATTATTATTATTATTATTATTAATGTTTTTTTTTGTTAATTGATTAATTGCTATATTGCTAATAAATATATATTAAATATTAATGTGTGTGATGTTTATATGTTTATATACATATGTTATTCGTTTTAATTGATTTTAGCGTGGCGATTGAACCGAGCCTTTGTGTAATTGTCGAACCTCAGAGATAAACTGGCCCGTGCGCCCATCGGCCTTTCTTATTATTGTGGTCGTCTAGCTTTTTTTTTTTGCCCTTTAAGCTATTAATTTTTCGGCCCAATTGCAATAGAGGTTTCGGCCCGAATTGAATTAATTCGACCCAATTTAGTCGTATTTTCTCGTTGCTATCATATTATTTTTACCAGCCCAAGCTGATATAATTTTCGGCCCAGTCAGCTCATTTTCTTGGCCCAAGTGACTTATTCCAAGCCCTATTTTACCAATTGTATCCGCTCCAAAAACCTCAAGTCGCACAGCCTTTTTCCTTTCTTTTCTCGAATGTGAGATCTCGCACTCTCCCTCTCGCTCGGCATCATCTCAGAAATCTGACCGCCTTATTCTCTCTCTCATTCGCGAAGAGGAGAGAAAGAATCTCTCCCTCTTGTCGACCTTTTTCCGATCACCACCCTCGTGTGCAATCCGTCATCGCCGCCTCCTCTGCAGCAGCATCTCCGACGAACGATCACCACCTGCAGCGACCTCCGATGCGACGACCTGCAACCCCGCCGCGACACCTTCGCGATGTGAACCCCGGCGTGAACCAACTCATCCCCGACGAAGTCTCCCCACGAGCAGCAGCAAACCGTGGCAAGTTTCCAGGCCGTTTCACCGCTACCTGCTCGTGCGACCATCACCGTCCGTGAACCGCTGTTCGCCTTTTTCTTGCGTCCCTCCGTCACCACGAGAATCGCCGGCAGCAACCCTCCGTCGACGGTCCTACTGTTCCTCTGGCGAGATTACCTCCATCGCTGCCCTGCTATTCGCGAGATTCCGACCCCGTTCACGCCGCTGCTCGTCGTTCGTTACCGGCTCGCTGCTGACCATCATTTTCGGGTCCCATTAATTGTTGCCCAACCCCCGCTGATCACTCGCACACCCTCGAGCGAGCCGAAGCTTTCCCGTCGAGTCCCGTCGGAGCGCACGTATAGTCCGTTTTAGTCCGTTCAGCCCTGTTCGCCCCTTTCCTTCGAACGTCTCGTAGAATTTCCAAGAGAACGGTACATAAAGGACTGAACTACATCTATTTTGATGCATATAAGTGATATATGATGTGCCTTATTGATTATTGCATGTTAGGATTTAAATTCCTAGTAAATTTATTTGGGATTTTATTGATTTTGAAGAGATCATGTTAAATCTTGTTATAAAAGTGAAGTTGTTGTGGAACTCTTGTCGAGTCTTTGGCCTTATGGTGAAGGCCTTGGACGATTTCGATGTGTATTGAGTCATTTATGACTTTGCGAAACCAAACTTGTTGCTGAAACGTATGTAATTCATAATAAATCGTATTCTTATCCAACTTCTTTGAAATTTTATATATGATGTCCTGTGATGATTTCATAAGTCGTTTAAAACTTTCAGAATTTAATTCCATTTGTAGCTATTTTAATTAATTAGAGTGATTTCTGGGCAGAAAGATGTGAAATGCATAATAAAATGGTCCGCGCTTCAATTGTGCTAAAATTTGGGTATGTTATGTCTCTGACATGTTTATATGTTGTGTAAAATATTTAGAATTTTTGGAGTGATATTGATAGGGTAAATAAATTGTTTACGGTTTCGGCTGAAAAATGTTTTAATTATCATAAATTGGTTAGTTGCTCAAAACTTCTGATTTTTGGCTGAGGTGCTTGTTTTATGTGTAGTTTCATTCTGTAAAAAGATTGGAATTTTTGGAGTTCGAATTGGTTCAGTTTTAATTAAAATTTGAAAACTGCAGAAAACCGTATGAATTTTCATAATTTGTGTATTTGATGTTAATAGTTGGAATTTTTATATGTTGGTCTTTACCTACTTTTGTTGCTCTAGTAAAAATTTCAAGTACAAATTCATTCCTTATGTCAGGCTTCGGATTTTATGCTCGTGTATGCTGAAGTCACGTTTGAATTTTATAAAATAGTGTATAATGAGATTGGGGCTGAAACTTGTTGGTTTTGTTAAGTCCAGTGAGATGGTTTTTATGTTAAATTTTAGAACTTAACTCATTGGGTTCCCCGACCTTCTTGAATTGGTGTATTTGCTCTTAATTGGTCGAGTTTAGTCCAAGTGTTCCAAAATCCACAGGACTTCACGAACAACTTAGTCGAATCAAGTTCGACTAAGTATGATTTCTGTTTTATGTTTAAGTCAAGATAAATGTTGATTGTAGGATCTTGACTTAATGTAGGTGCTTGGGGAGTCAAGTCTAAAACTACGCCTCTTCTATTTCGCTGTTATCAATCCAGAATCCAGGTGGGTCTTATTTAAATCGTCTATGCCATGAATGATAAGTGTTTATCCTTGTGAGGTATGGTCTATGCGTGAACATAATATATGTAGCCTATCGATGTGAGCTGTTATGGCTGTCGGTACGGTTGTCCCCGTCGAGTTACGGTATGGTTGCCCTTGCGCGGCAAGTCTCCTTAAGACCTAATGAAAGGTTGTGTCCGTTACAGTGGCACGCACTCCCATCGTTAGGGTTTATGCATCCTCTTTCCGCGGCTAATGATAGATGTGCACAAGAGTGAGTTATGTTGTGATTATTAGGAGATGAGACATGGTGTGATTATCTTATATTCATGCTGCGACCATACCATTTGACATGTATTATTTATGTGCATAGTGGTGAGCACGCTTTTTGTAACACCCCGCTTTTCGTACATTGAATTTCTAGAATAAATTTTTCTTTTTATAAAACATTTGAATATTTTACTCGGAACTTAGGGTGCTACTTACTTTGAAAAACGTTTCATACATAATTCTTTCATAACCATAAAACTTTTCATGAACATACACATTTCATACGTGAACATAGAACATTTCATGGCGTTGCCTTGAGAACTTACACTTTAACTTGACTTGCATGAACCATGACTTATTTCATAAAATAAACTTTGCATAGCGGAAGCTTTTAAAACATAAGTATCATAAACATAAAATCATGTGACCACCCTCGCCATCGCTCCATTGCCAGCTCGCCAAAAACCTGGGTGTGGAAAACAAAAGGGGTGAGCATTTCCACTTACTCCGTGAGAGATACCTCTACGTTATCATCTTAATCAATTATAAAGCATGAAATCGTTTTCGTATACTCCACATAATCATGAGCTCCCGACGAGTGGTGACCCACAAGTCGAAAGACTTTCTTGCTTCTACAACCCTATTAGACAACTAAACACTAGAGTCTTTGCATGCAGGCGATTACATTCTTGTCACACTCCCACCACTCATCAAACTTCTTATACCACTTTATGGTGGTGGAAGAACAATGCTTCTCGCAGATGGCACGGCCAAATAGGCTTGATGAGAGTACCTATCATTAGGTTGAAGGAAGATAGCCTTTCATTAGGCTCTGTACAGTCTTATCGACGGGGACAACCGTTCGAAGAGTGCACCAACGAAGGTTAAACATCATCACTTACACCCTCTAACCCTAGCACTTAGCTACCCTCTAGAGTTATAGTCCGTGAACCTTGGTACTGCAATAAACGACTTGCTCGAATGTTGGAACATTATATAAACATGGGTACTATGCAAGCTACTTAACTTCATTCCTAGCATAGATAATTAAAGAGGATTAATAAAGTAGAACTTCCCCCACCTTTTCAGTCGAAATCTCGGCTTAGACTTGAACTTGAAAGAAATCTCGAGGGCTCGACTTCTCGTAAAACTACATTCATTGGGGTCATGTCTTAGTGTCTTAACATGGAACTTATTCTTATACTTATACTTATAATCAATAAATATGCTTTCGAAAAACTTTGCTCGCTTGGCTTCGCCTCGCTTGCATTCTTTTGAAAACATTCTTACTATAAAACATTTGGACAATCGAACTCTTAGCTTGCTTGCTTACGGATACTATTCTAATCGCCTAAGGTTCATCATGATCTCACTCAATGCTTTACAGCTCATACATGTAACATAAGCATGCTTTATAAACATAAGACGCACTTAAGCAATTACACTTAATTCTTTGACAAAACTTAACACGTGCTGCATTTTTAAAACGAGCATATCTTTCAACATACAAGTCGAATTAATATGGTTCAAGTCTCATATTACTCCTAAGACATGGTACTACAACTTTTATTTAGCACTCAAAAGCAAATAAGGTCAAATTCATGGTCCAAAACCAGTAAACGTTCAAAGCTAAAATATTGTCCAGAACTTTAAAATAAATTCATGCGCGGTTTTACGAAAACAGGTATCATTCACTACTCGGACCATATTTTTGCTTGATTCTAGAATCAAATGAAAGATAACACATAGAAGTACAATTTAAATGAAGACTTCAGGTTCATTTGAGCACATTATCACATCATAAACACACGAAACATTCCAGAACTTTAAAATAAATTCGTGCGCGGTTTTACGAAAACAGGTATCATTCACTACTCGGACCATATTTTTGCTTGATTCCAGAATTACATGAAAGATAACACATAGATGTACAATTTCAATGAAGACTTCAGGTTCATTTGAGCACGTTATTACATCATAACCACACGAAACATTTAAACCTAACTGCAATCAAATTTAAGAAAAACTGCTCGCATAGTCAATATTGTAAAAATCATAACTTATTCGTTTTAAGTCGAAATTGCACGATTCCAAAGCTCACGTAAACACAACTGAACGAACTACATATCATATGAAGAACTCGAAAACCGAAAACACAATCTCAGGGGCCTAAACTGCTCCCGAACAGACAGCACGTAAACAGAAATTACACATGAAATCATACCAATTTTCCGAACTTCTTAACATGTCGAAAGCAACATATAATCGATGATTCTAGGCACGTTTATCACACAATCAGACAAGATTATGAACACATAAATTGACAACAACAAACCCTATTCACATATCATTAGAACAATCCTTTCGGAAGCCCGGCAAGGCTCCGACCAATATCAATTCGACAATAACTCAACAATTATTTACTCGGACCTTAAGCAAGCATACGAGATTCGATTATCAAGTCTTAACACATTAATAATTCTTACGTAATTAATTTCATTCGAAATAATAACAGTCCAAGAGGGTAAGCAATAGGGTTTTACCGCTTGAAAAAGAATGACGATAAGGGTTCGAATGAAAGCTCGGCGGACTTGGCCGTGTACGTGAAGGGCTGTCCGTGGCTGAGGTACGCTGGCTGCTCGACGAAAGTGGTGGCTTCTAAAGGTGGCTGTTTGCTCACGGCAATGGAGGCTTCCTGCGTGGTGGCTACGGCTTGTGTTGCTCGTCGTAGAAGGATGATGGCAATGAGGGCTGCTCACGGTGAAGCTTGTGGCTCACGGCAGAGAAAGTGACATGCTGCTTGCGTCGGGGCTCGCCTGCTACGGTTGATGCTCCGATAGAACTCGACGGGGCTCAACGGCTATGATGGGTACTCCGACAGAACTCCTCGGGTCCCGACAGCGATGGAGCTCCGACGGTAATGGTTGCAGGAGCTTGCGGTGATGGTGATGGTGATCGATGGAGCTTCGATGATGATGATCGGTGGAGGGCTGTGCGATGAAGGTGGTCGATGATGATGACTATGGTGGCGGAGCTCTTCGTGGATGATGATGGTGAACGGCCACTGGGACGATGGCGGGGATGGAAGGCTCGACGATGATGACGATGAACGATGGTGATGGTCGGAGGAGAGGGACGATGATGGGTGTTGCGAGAGGAAAGATGGCGTGGTGCTGCTCGAAGAACTGCTGCGAACGTTAATGGCGAGAAGGGTGGGGCGAAATAAATTCCTGATTTGCTTGCTTTTTTTTTTATATCTGATGCGATCGAATAGCGAGAGAAAGTGATGGTGAGGTTCCTGAAGGAGAGAAATCTGAGTTTCTCTATTCTGTTGTGTGCGCCCAAATAAATAACGAAGGGAGAGGGAATTTAATCACGTGAATGGAGGAGATTGTAACACCCCGCTATTTTAAATATATCAGAGTGCGCGATTTTTCGCAAATTTTCTGAATAATTAAACAAAATACTTATTTTTGCGAAAACTGATCGGGATGCTACCGTGAAAACTTGATTTTTCTGAGAACCGTTTAAAAATTTAAACTGATAAATAAAAACGGTCATAATGTCTTATCCGACAAACATCGGAACAAAGTCTGATAAAAAGTACTGAAAAGATTTAGCGGAAGTCTAGCGTGGTTCAAAATAAAATACAATAATCATAAATGTCCTGAACAGCTCGCCCGCTCACTCCTCATCTCCGACCCTGCGACCTGAAAAACGTGAAAGATGTGGGGCGTGAGCACTAAGGCACTGTGTTCCGCAGAAACTCATGCTAATGTACAACATCGTAAATAATAACATGATCATGAACTAAGTATATACAACTGAACTGAAACTGATATCTGATAACAGATAACTGATAAAACCGGTCTGATCTCGCGACATAAGTCACGTAACTGATAACTGAATCTCGCGACCGAAGTCACTGATAACTGAATCTCGCGACATAAGTCACGCCTGAACTGAACCTGAACATCTGCCGGCAAAGCCGGACGCCATGTGCACACTCTAGTGGGCAGACTAGGGCCACTAGAACCCAGAATGGACCGGAGACCATTCCGAGCGGACCTGAATACATACCTCGACCATGGTAACGTAATTATAAACCATGTAGTACTTAGTCTGAGTCCCCACCTGAATTTGCTGAACTGAAAACTGAAGGGAAGTGCTGATGCCTGATCAAACTGAAAATAATATAAACAATTACTATTGGCTATGCTCAGACTGATAATTTAGCTGTTTAATTATGTTAAGATGCTTTATAGAATCTGACATGATATTCGGACTTATTCGGCATAACTGAAACCGGCTAAGTACGGAACTGAACTGATAGTAATTAACTGAACTGAACTTAACCCGGGAATTTAACAGAAAATAACACTGAAACTGAAAACCGGGACTGAAACTGGAAATAACTGACTGAACTGGTCCAGCCGGTCTGAACCGGTCTGGACC
>CACSLK010034598.1:33756008-33800258 GCA_902706635.1 Striga hermonthica
GTTAAGTTTTTCACGGTAGCCCCCGAATCAGTTTCGCAAATTAAGAAGTTAGTTTATTTATTTATTTATTCAGAAAATTTGCGAAAAACCGCGTACTCTGATGTATTAAAAATAGCGGGGTGTTACAATTTTCTAGTTCACCGGGCAATCCTTTGAATTTTTTAACGAAATTTGAACACAACAGATATAACATCAGATTACTAACACTCACCAAAAATCCAAGCAAAACACCAAGAATCCGATTTTTAATGATTTTTCAAAGTTTCTGCCCAGAATTTCAAATCGACATTTGACCTAGCTACAGACATCATTTCGACTTGAAATTTTTATACAACATAACATACTAAAAGAAGGTCATACAGTTCATTGCATAGCAATCGGACGAACACACGATTTATGATGATTTTTGTAAAAATCAGCAACAACTCCAGATTCAAAAATACATATATGACCACATACTCAACAAGAACGTCTAAGGCCTTCACCATGAGGCCAAAGACTCATAAATTTTCCATAGTCCACAGCCCTAACACGAGTTTAATGGGGGTTCATCAAGAACTCACTAATGTCCCTTCAAACATGCATAACAATGTGGTTCGGAGGCTTATTTTCTAAAAAAAAAATAGAGCTCTAGATGATCGAGCACCCTTACTCATTTTAAAAACCCGTTTTAACCCTATATTACTCATGATTTATAAGGATTTTTTAGCTCAAGAACTCGGCCTAAACATGCATGCAACGAAAAATACGATTTTAAGGCTTTAAGCTTCAAAAATCTGATTTTCTCATTCTACCTGAGAAAAACTTGGTTTCTCTACATGATAAATCTTAAAATGTCATGTTATAGCTAGGATAAAAAGATAGCATGAGCTAACCTTCACCGAAGTCGAAAATAAGACTCAAGCCCTTAACTCGGGTCTCCTCGGATCGCTATAGGCCGTGGCTTGACTCGGTGGCCTTTGGTTGGTAATGATGGCTTCTCTAAACTTTTTATACTCCCAGAGATGATATGAACTTGGCTTGATGCAGAAAAACTTGGTTAGAACAAGAGATAGCTCGGTGCTTGCTTCTCTTCGCACTAGCAAGGCTATACTCTTATCTCTCGGCTATCTCTCCTATTTGTCTCTATAAACTCAAAAAAACTAAGTGTCCAACACTTATTCTCAGCTGAGGAAGTGAGGCTTATGAGGAGGTCATGGGCGGAGAAACCTATGCAAGCAAATGAGGACAAATTCCCTTTCCAAAGCACATGGAACTTTGGGGGGCCTTGGGGAACAACTTGGCTGGTCTTGGCAGGGGTTTTTGGCTGCATTTGGAAGGAATATTGGTAGGAAATATGGCTGGTCAAATCCCAATGCACTAGGGGATAAAAGGTCCATTAAAATAAGGCTACCACATGCTCCCAACTAGTGTTAGTGCTATTTTATTAACCTTAATCACCCTTAAGGCTAACCTTGGCTTAAATAACTCCTAATGCACATATTAATACATGCATGAACGTGTACTTGGAGAAAAATGGGTCAAAACTCAAGAAATTGGTTTTGGGAGGTGGCTGACGCTGGCTGGGCGCGCGCTGCTGCGCGCGGACGTGCGCGTGCAGGATGCCTGTACGTGCTGGGCGCGTGATACGGAAGTAGTCATCAACCCAGGCGAGTCCGAAGAGGAAGATGGCGACGATCTCAATATATGGCTAGAGAACATGCTGGAAGAGCCGACAAGTCCAATATACCAGACATCATGTGTACGAGACTGGCCAAAAGGATGTGGTCCGAAGTTAAAGGTGAAGACTCGGAAACGCAAGGCCAAGCAAGCCCAAAGAAAATGAAAGGCGAAGGCCAAGGAATCACGTTGTGGGTGCATGCCTTGTGCAAGGAAAAGGCGAGCACGGTAGAAGGAGGCTAGAAGGCGAGGTTTGCGATGGGTTGAAGAAGGGTGGTGGATACCGGCAGAAGATTGCGTAAGGTTGAAGGGTTGGGATCCATGGCCGGAGCCGATGGGAATGAGCGGCAACAAGAAGGACGACGGCGATCGGCTAATGGGCGAATGGCGCGCATCGGCCCATGATGCGCGCGGTTGGACGGAGCAGGATACATGTGGATGCACGGCAATCGAGAAAGCCGTGGAGGTCGACTGGGATGCATTGGCGTTTGGCAGTCGGATGGAACAAGGTACACGCGGGTGGTCGTGTGATCACGCAAGAGATGGATCAGTACGTGCATGCACGAGCGACGGCGGAGGCAAATAGTCACAGGGCGAACAGGAGAAAGGCGCTGGGGAATCGAGCGTAGGCGGCAACGTGCGAGAGACGCACGGCGATGACGCGGGCGATACGTGGGACGTACGCGGCACAGCGGGCGCACGAGGGTGCGAAGTAGACAATCAAGGATCGGGCGTTGGCAGAGATGCGCGCAAGGAGGCTGACGGGGACGCGGAGCGCGCGAGTGGGAGACATGCGCAGATTCATGCCTATGCGCGATAGGCATAGGCGAGAGCGGCAGCACGCACGTGCGTGAGGAGTCCGGGCGCGGGACTGAGCGCGCGCATAAACGCACTTGCGACACGGGCACGCAAGAGACCCAGTCCGCGGAAGAGTGCGTGACGCACGCACACGCGTGCGACGCGCGACATGAGGCGGCCGAAGGGGATGAGGCGGTCGAAGAGTTTGGTTGGAGCGCTATGACTTGGGCTTCAAGTTATGCTTGGAGTACAAGCCAAGACAATTAGTATTTTGGTAGTAGTATGATTTTATTTCCATGTTGCTTTTATTTACTAGTAGTAGAAGATGTTAGGAGATTTACTAGCATTAGGATTTATTTTATTGCATAGAATAGGAGATCTAAATCTATTAGGCTTAGATTTATTTTGCAACTATAAATACCCCATGTACCTCATCATTATTAAAAGTCTGGAATTGAGTATTGAATTGGTGAGCCAATTGAGAGGGGAACTTATGCTCTTACGTGTGTTTAAACAAGGCCATTAGTGCGTGTTTACATACATTGTCGGAGAGAAGGACATGAGAGCGTCTTGAAGTCACGGTGTCTAGGAGAAGGCCCTGAGTGCGTCTACTAGATACACCTATCGTGAGTAATCGAAGGCCTTGAGTGCGCGATTGTTCACAACCACCGTATAGATAAAAATACGATCCGTCATTATTGGTTCTTTCATTGAGAGGTGTTGATCGTACTTTTATCTATCTATCTTTTTTTTTTTCAGTTTTGCCTTTTGCTGAGGGGCCGAATTTTTTGTTCTTTTTTTTGGTTCGAAAATTTCGAATTTTTTTATGCGAATTTTACAATTTTTTTTCGTGAGTCTTAAAAAAAAAGTGTCATCTAGTCCTTTGTTTTTTTCGGTTATTACCTTTTGTTGAGTGGCCGAATTTCCCTTTGTTTTTTGAATTTTTTTGGGTTCGAATTTTTTTCGAATTTATAGAGTCTTAAAAAAAAAAGAGAGAGTCATGATGTTACCATTGGATGAGTTGGATCTGGAGGATCTTGAGTCTCTCGAAGGTTTGGAAAGGGAATTAACCGCATGGGAGCAGGAGTTTTTGGAGGAGCTTCACGAACGTAGAGATTGGGAGGAGCGTGAACGACAACTCGTGGAAGCCAGGAGAGCTGAAGTGGTCGATGTCCAAAACAATGAAGATGAAGGTGCGCTGAATTTTTTAATCCTTGAGGACAAGGAAAGTCTTGAAGAGGAGGGGAATGATACGGAAGTGGTCATCAACCCAGGCGAGTCCAAAGAGGAAGGTGGCGACGATCTCGATATATGGCTGGAGAACATGCTGGAGGAGCCGACAAGTCCAATATACCGGCCATCATGTGTACGAGACTGGCCAAAAGGATGTGGTCTGAAGTTAAAGGTGAAGACTTAGAAACGCAAGGCCAAGCAAGCCCGAAGGAAACGAAAGGCGAAGGCCAAGGAATCACGTTGTGGGTGCAAGCCTTGTGCGAGGAAAAGGCGAGCACGAAAGAATGAGGTTAGAAGGCGAGGTTTGCGATGGGTTGAAGAAGTGTGGTGGATACCGGCAAAAGATTGCGTAAGGTTGAAGGGTTGGGATCCATGGCCCGAGCCGATGGGACTGAGCGGCAACAAGAAGGACGACGACGATCGGCTAACGGGCGAATGGTGCGCATCGGCCCATGATGCGCGCGGTTGGACGGAGCAAGATACATGTGGATGCACGGCAGTCGAGAATGCCGTGGAGGTCGACCGGGACACGTTGGCGTTTGGCAGTCGGATGGAACAAGGTGCACGCGGGTGGTCGAGTGATCACGCAAGAGATGGATCAGTACGCGGATGCACGAGCGACGGTGGAGGCACATGGTCGCAGGGCAAACACGAGAAAGGCGTCGGGGAATCGAGCGTAGGCGGCAACGCGCGAGAGATGCACGGCGATGACGCGGGCGATACGTCGGACGTACGCGGCACAGAGGGCGCACGAGGGTGCGAAGTAGATGATCGAGGATCGGGCGATGGCAGGGACGCGCGCAAGGAGGCTGACGGGGACGCGGAGCGCGCGATGGCGCGCGAGTGGGCGACAGGCGCAGACGCATGCCTATGCGTGATAGGCATAGGCGAGAGCAGCAGCACGCACGTGCGCGAGAAGTTCGGGCGCGGGACTGAGCGCATGCATTGACACGCTGATGAAGACCGTTTGTCTCGACTGTCGACAAGCCGCTCCCGCGCCTTAAATCGCTCGATAGGTGTTAGGAAGTCGCACACTCGCAGCCTTTTTAACGATTATAATTGCAATAGAAATCAGGAATAAAACTAGAGCAAAGAGTTTGAACAAAAGTTCGGATTTTTGTATTAATTTCTAAATAATCAAATTAACAAGAGGAAGGGCCTTTATATAGACATCAACTAGATCTAATCCTAATATACCTATAACTCTAATAAAGCAATAAAATATTAAGTGTCCTAAATAATCTAGAAATCATAAAGCAATAAGGAAACTAAATAACTAGGGAATCTAATGCCTTGGCTCGCACTCCAAGTCCGTGTTTCCTAATCGCCCAAGCACTAGGCTTCATCTTCCATCCCGTCGCTTGCGCGTTCAAACCCGTGCTCGTCCCCGATAATATCGAGGGCGTCATCTCCCGTGCGTGCTCGCCCGTCCGCGTATCGCGCCTCTCCGGCACGACGACTTAGCCTCCTTCGCGCATGCCACACGGGACTCGCCGCGTTCTTGAGCCTTCTCGCCGTGTCCGCATTATTCCTGTCCCCTTCAAGTGCTTCCTTGTCCTCAAGGAAGAAGTCGGGCAACATCTCGCGCATCTCGTCCCAACTCTGCCAAGTTGCTTCCTCATTCGGTAAATCCGCCCATTCGACGAGCACTTCCCAAAAATATTTTCCAGCATTTTTTGACTTGCCCGTACTCCATCGCACGGTTCGGCCGCACCATAACCTGCCCGTCCGGTGCGACCGCGGTAGTCGATCCTTTGCCGCATGCGTTTCGCCGAGTCGTTGCTTGAGTTGCGAGACGTGTAAGACCGGATGAATATGGGAATCGTCTAGCAACTCGAGTCGATAAGCAACCTTCCCATTTTCTAAGGCCCGTAATATCGAACTCCGAGTTTGGTCGCGGCCTTTTGCGCGGCCGTCCTTTGCCGAAACGGCCTCAACTTCAAGTATACCCAGTCCCCGGGCTCGAACTCCACGTCACGCTGCTTGCCATCATTGTACGCCTTCATCATATTGATCGAGCCCTCCAACGTCCGCTTTAGCTCGCACAACATCAAGTCGCGCTCGGCCAACTCTCGATTGACCTCATCGTTCACGGCGCTCCCCATCGAGTAACTCACGATCGTCGACGGTTTGCGCCTGTACACCAACTCGAACGGCGTCGCCTTAGTCGAGCTATGGTAAGTGGTGTTATACCAATACTCGGCCCAACGTAAATAATCCTCCCATCGCTTTGGAAACTGATGCACATAGCACCTAAGGTACTGCTCGAGCGTGCGATTGGTCACCTCTGTTTGTCCGTCGATTTGTGGATGATAAGCTGAGCTCATGCTTAGCTCGGTTCCCTGCAATTTAAAGAACTCTGACCAAAAGCTACTCATAAATATCCGATCTCGGTCGGACACAATTGACCGCGGCACCCCATGCAATTTCATCACATATTCGACAAACAATTTTGCTATAGACTTAGCCGTGTGTGGATGAGTAAGTGGAATAAAATGCGCATACTTGGTAAGGCGGTCGACTACCACCATTACTCCATTGAACCCATTCGAGAGCGGCAACCCCTCGATAAAATCCATGGTGATGTCCTCCCAATTACGCGCGGGAACCGGCAAAGGTTGGAGTAGCCCGCCCGGTCGACGCGCGTCCGCCTTAGTGCGTTGGCACTCATCACATCGCCCAACGTAGTTGCGCACATCGCCCCTCGGCCCCGACCAATAAAAAGTGCTCGCAATCCTCATCCAAGTCCGGAACACCCTGGAGTGTCCTCTAAACTTTGAGTCGTGGAAGTGTCGGATGATATCCTCGTGCAACGATCCTGCCTCGGGCACGACAACTCGACCAATAAAGGAGCAAACCATCGTGCATGTCATGGTCCTCGTCCTCGTCGTTTCCTACGTTCAGCTTCTCGATCACGTCCCGGCAATGCACATCCTCGTCTTGCGCCTTCCGAAGCTCGGCCCAAACGGCCCACATTGGCCCTGTCACTGCGTCGAGCTCGGCCACGTCTTTCCGGCGAGAAAATGCATCGGCCACGGTGTTCTGGCGACCCGACCGATACACTATCTCGAAGTTGAATCCCATCAACTTGGATACGAACTTCTGCTGCTCAGGCGTCACGATCCTTTGCTCGAGCAAGTGCTTGAGTGGCTGCTGGTCCATAACAATTCGAAAGCGTCGCTTAAGCAAGTACAGTCTCCACACGCATACAGCCTCGACCACGGCCAGTATCTCCTTCACGTACGCGGACAGCCCCAAGCACGCCGGCCCGAGTGCATTTCTGAGATAGGCCAAGGGCCAACCTTCCTGCACTAGAACCGCCCCGATTCCAATGTCGCTCGCATCCGAGTGAATCTCGAACAACACATCAAACCTCGACATCGCGAGCACGGGTGTGGTCGTCATGGCCTCCTTCAGTTCCTCAAAAGCCTTTTCGCTCGCCTCTGTCCACTTCAATGCTCCTTTGTTCGTCATTTCCGTTAGTGGCTTAGGATGGTCCCATAGTCCTTCACGAATTTTCGATAATAGCCCGTGAGACCAAGGAACCCACGCAACTGCGTCAAGCTCGCAGGCTTCGGCCACCCCACCATCTCCTCGATCTTCCCTTGGTCCACCTTAACACCCTCATGAGAAATAAAGTGCCCAAGGTACTCGACCACCTCTTGAGCAAATGAGCACTTGGACGGCTTGATATAAAATGAGTTGGCTGCCAAAATCTCCAAAACAACTCGCAAGTGCTCGAGATGATCTGCCCATGTTTTCGAGTACATCAAAATGTCATCAAAGTATACTAACACAAACTTACGTAAGTACCTTTTAAAAATCGAGTTCATGGCAAACTGAAAGGTCGACGGTGCATTGCACAAGCCAAAAGGCATTGCGAGATATTCGTAGTGCCCCTGGTGCGTGCGAAAAGCCGTTTTGGGCACGTCCTCCTTGGCTAACCTGATCTGATGGTAGCCCGCGCGCAAGTCTAGCTTGGAGAAGTAGCGCGCCACCCAACTCGTCCAGCATGTCGTTGACGCTCGGAATATGAAAGCGATCCTTCACGGTAGTGTTGGGAATTCCGACCACACCGAAACTCCGCCCAAGATCTACTGAAAATAATAAAACTGGAGAACACAAAATTTAAAGTGGAAAACCTCTGTTAACGAAGAGAGAAAAACCACCAGGGCAACAAGGCCGTAGAAAATCCACTATGTAAAAATTACACAATTTTTCTACACTCACTTATACCCAAAAATTACCCCACAGAATTTTCTATCCGTTAACCTTAACTCTCACCCTAAGGGATTTGTAACCAGAGATTAATTGTTAACACAATAACTCTGTGGGATGATTTTACATAAGAAGTAGCACCTTCTTATATAGGGGAAAACTCCCCTCCTCTCTCATCCCACTTTCGATGTGGGACAAAAGAGCAATAACCCAACAGGTAGCTGCATTGAGAGCGCGGTAGTCCGTGCAGAACCGCCACGTGTCGTCCTTCTTCTTTGCGAGCAGCACCGGTGATGAGAACGGGCTCGTGCTATGCCAGATGAGCCCGAACTCGAGCATCTCGCCCACTTGCCGCTCGATCTCTGACTTCTGAAAGTGCGCGTACCTATAGGGATGCACGTGTACTGCTCGACCCTCCTCGACCAAAGGCATGCGGTGGTCGAACTCCCGGTGCGGCGGCAATCCCTTTGGCTCGTCGAGGACCTGGTCAAACTTCTCGAGCAAGTCAGGCACCTCGCGCTGCCTCTCCTCGACCACTTGGTCGAACTCCTCGAGCAAGTCACGCACCATGACCTGCTTCTCCTCGACCACTTGGTCGAACTCCTCGACCATCTTTGTGTCCTTGCCTGTCTGCTCGACCACGACAGCGTACAACTGTCCGCCACCTCGCCACACCTTCTCGACGCTTTTTAGACCAACCTCCTTGGTTGCCCCTTCACTAGCCTTCAAAGTAACGAGCTAATCACCGGCCTCGAACTTCATCACACCTTTCCGGTAGTTAGTTGTCACATCTCTGAGTCCCTTGAGCCACTGCACCCCAAGCACCACATCCGGCCCCACCAAAGGCAAGACAAATAAATCCGCCTTCACCGTCACTCCTTGAAACTTGATCAGCACACCCCGGTACATCTCCGAGCACCGCAAGCGGTCGCCATTCGCCACCCTAACCTCGAACGGCTCAATCGTGGTAGTGGGCAACTTGAGTTTGTGCGAGAGAGTCGCATTAATGAAATTGTACGACGACCCATTGTCCACGAGTACCGTAACCCGCCGATCCTTCAACCACGCCGGTAACTTCATAGTCCTCAGGCCTTTAGTGCCCGCCATCGCATGGACTGAGATCTCGACCTCGTCATTGAGCACGTCCACCTCCACCTCCCCTTCTTCCTCGATCACCGGCTCCTCGTCATCCGAGTCCATGAACTCGATCAAGAAATTCGGCTTGCACTGATGTCCCGGCGTGTACTTTTCCTCCCACCGGAAACACAGCCCCTTCTCACGTCTCCGTGCCATCTCCTCCTCCGTGAACCTCTTCACCTCAGTTGCTGGAGGCCTAAATGTGCCCGGCGGCCTCGCGTTCGCACTAGGTGTGCCCACGGTCGTCGGCAAACGCCGCGGCTCTGGGACACAAAAATCCGCCCGTCCCCTTTGAGTCGCTGCCAAGTGATCCTCCCGTCTCCTAGCAACCTCCATGGCCCCGTGCATAGTCTCCGGTCTATCCAATCGCACCTCGGCCGCGAGATCATACCTATGTCCTCCAACAAACGCGCCAACAAGCGCGCTCTCCGGCCACCCGTGAACCCGGCACGCCAATCTCTCGAACTCCTTTTGGTAGTCACGTACACTCCCCGTCTGCCGGATCCGAGTCAGCGCCTCGTCGTGGTTATGATAGTCTGAGTTTCCAAAACGCGTAAGAAGATCACGTTCAAAATCTTCCCAACAGATCGGTTGTTGCCGCCCGCGATACACGCACGTGAGCCACTGCCACCATACGTTAGCCTCACCATCTAAATAGTACGCGGCATACCGAACCCAGTCACGTTGTGGCATCTCATTTAAGTCGAAGAATTGCACCGCCCTGTTCAGCCAAGCGTCGGGGTTGGTTCCCGTGAACGTCGAGAGCACGATCCTTGGCTTCTCGACGCGGGCTCGCTCCTGTATGTTTGACGCCTGCGACCGCTGTTCGTATTCATCCTCCTCCTCGGGGTTGTGCTCAGCCCGCTGCTGCTCCTGTTGCCTTAGACACTCGCGTGCGTTCAACCGTGGTGGCTCCTGCTGCTGCTGTCGCTGGAACCGCGCAGCACCTCCTCCAGGCGCTGCTCGAGGTGAGCCACGGCAGCATTGGTGCTGATCTGTCCCTTGTCGAGTGATCAAAACCGATCCTCCATGCTTTCGGTTATGGCCTTGAATTGTCCTTCCAAACCTTCAACCTTTTCCTTCAACTCTCGATTGGCCATATCTTTTCTGGCTTGCCTACGTTCTCGACTTCCCAGACTAATTTTGATTGATTTTTTTTTTCTTAGATTTTGACGATTTTTTTTATTTGCCTTTTACTTTTTTTTTTTGAACGAACGAAAATTAAGAAAGAAAAATTAAAAGAAAATGGAAAAGGAAAGACACACGATCGACTCTCTCAATGAAAGCACCAACGATGAAGACCGTGTGTCTCGACTGTCGACAAGCCGCTCCCGCGCCATAAATCGCTCGATAGGTGTTAGGAAGTCGCACACTCGCAACCTTTCTAACGATTATAATTGCAATAGAAATCAGGAAGAAAATTAGAGCAAAGAGTTTGAACAAAAGTTCGGATTTTTGTATTAATTTTTGAATAATCAAATTAACAAGAGGAAGGGCCTTTATATAGGCATCAACTAGATCTAATCCTAATATAACTATAACTTTAGTAAAGAAATAAAATATTAAGTGTCCTAAATAATCTAGATATCATAAAGCAATAAGGAAACTAAATAACTAGGGAATCTAATGCCTTGGCTTGCACTCTAAGTTCGTGTTTCCCAATCGCCCAAGCACCAGGGCTTCATCTTGCATTCCCGCGCACGCGTCCAGCAGCTCGCCTAATCCTCGCGCGCCTAGGCAAGTTCGCGCGTGCATCCCGTCGCTTGAGCGTTCAAACCTGCGCTCGTCCCCAATAATATCGAGAGCATCATCTCCCGCGCGTGCTCGCCCGTCCGCGTATCGCGCCTCTCCGGCACGACGACTTAGCCTCCTTCACGCATGACACGTGCGACTCGCCGCTTTCTTGAGCCTTCTCGCCGTGTCCGCATCACGCGCGTGCGACACGGGCGCGCAAGAGACCCAGTCCGCGAAGGAGTGCGAGACGCACACACACGCGTGCGACGCGCGACATGAGGCGGCCGAAGGGGATAAGGCGGTCGAAGAGTTTGGTTGGGGCGATATGACTTGGGCTTCAAGTTATGCTTGGAATGCAAGTCAAGACAATTAGTATTTTGGTAGTAGTAGGATTTTATTTCCTTGTTGCTTTTATTTACGAGTAGTAGAAGATGTTAGGAGATTTACTAGCATTAGGATTTATTTTATTGTATAGAATAGGAGATCTAAATCTATTAGGCTTAGATTTATTTTGCAACTATAAATACCCCATGTACCTCATCATTATTAAAAGTCTGGAATTGAGTATTGATATGGTGAGCCAATTGAGAGGGGAACTTATGTTCTTACGTGTGTTTAAACAAGGCCATTAGTGCGTGGTTACATACAGTGTCGGAGAGAAGGCCATGAGAGCGTCTTGAAGTCTCAGTGTCTAGGAGAAGGCCCTGGTACGTCTACTAGATACACCTATCGCGAGTAATCGAAGGTCCTGAGTGCGCGATTATTCACAACCACCGTATAGATAAAAATACGATCCGTCATCAGCGCGGCTGCGCGCGCGCTGGGCTGCCTGTGCGCGGCTTGGACGCGGGCTGCGCGGGCTTGGCAAGCTCCTTAGGGCCAAATGACTTGGAAATTATTTCTAAGTGTCCGGTTTGACCCCGGTTTGACTTTGGCTCCGTTCGACACAAATTAAGATAAATTAAAATAATATTTATAGTTATACATAAATATCCACATTTTTAATATTAATATAAATTCATGAAAAGCACATAAAATTCATTTAGGCAATTAGACAATTAAATATAAAACAACAATTAATAATAACAATTAATAATAATAATAATAATAATAATAATAATAATAATAATAATAATAATAATAATAATAATAATAATAATAATAATAATCCATTTATTCATAAACGAACGGGGCGTTACAGACAGGGACCATGGAAGGAGATAACTCGAAGAAAAACCTGAAAAAGGAGATGGATGCGACGTGGACTCACAGGGCCTTTGGGACAGGTCCCCCGTCGGGATGGTCGTCGTTGCCTATCACCCCCAAATAGACGTTGTTGGCCTCGAACTCAACCTTGACACCAACGCCAGAAGCTCAGGGGCACTCGGTGAACCCAGGAGGATCGGGTGGTTTGACAGACAACGGGAAGAAGGTAGGCACCTCGGTTGATGGGGGAGTGAATCAGGTCATTTCGAGATCTGGGGGTGCCGTGGTCATAATGGCTCCTTTGATAACAGGCAGGTGGTCGTCCCTGGTAACGGGCAGGTGTTTGTGGCAGGAGGACAAAACCCTCCGGAGGACAATGTTTCTTCAGCAACACGGGAGGATCCGGTTATTTAGATTACTAGGTCCGAGTTAGATAGGATCATTGATGAGGCGATAAGCCGAGCTCAAGAGGTGAACCACCCGTGCCTCAGTAGCAGCCCCCCTCGCATCAGTAGCAGCACCAACGTTTGGAGCGGGGTGATGATGATGATACAAGGTCGGTGACCTCTCGCCCAGCTGCAACGACACAACCGAATGGGTTAACTTTGGAGAGGTTGGGGCTCAGATGCGGGAACTCCAAGCTCGGATTCAGGGTAAGAGAACTATAGTTTCACGAGGACACTCTTTCGTAGAGGATGGCTTAGGAGGGGATTTTCCTAACAACTTCAGGGAGTTGAGTTTGTCCTATGATGGATCGGCAGACCGAGCTAGGAATTTGAGACGGTTTCACAACATAGTCGTGCCGCACAAGTATAGCGATGCTGTGAGTTGCCAAACCTTCTTGACAACGTTAAAGGGGTCGACGCAGGATTGGTTCCACTAGTTGCAGCGAGATATATCGATAACTTTGAGAAGTTTAGCTCTCTGTTTCTGAATCTGTTCGCAAGTGCCAGGAAGCATGAGAAGACGTATCTCTCACTAATTAACATGCAACAAAAGGACGGGGAGACCTTGTGACAATATGTAGCGCGGTACACTAAGGAGCACGTGGAGGTTCATTCTACCTCAGAAAAGGTAAAAGCTGGAGGTCTTACGCCGTGATTGAGGCCTGGGAAATGCAGGGATTCATTGGCAAAGAGGCCAGCGAGGTTCTTCGACGAACTACATGAGAGGTGCAAAAAATATGTAAATATGGAAGAATCAAAAGCGGGCTTCATCAGAAATGACAAGACAAAGGCTAAGCAGGTAGAGGAGAGGCCTTGATAGGGTGATCGACGAGCTGCCCCTAAGGAGGCTAGGGTCGAGGATCGGTTCAGGGGTCCGAGGTATGAGCATTACAAGCTACTTAACGCACCACAACAGGAGATCCTGGAGATGATAGAAAAACGAAGGGAGGACAAGATGCTCGCACAACTAAAGCCTCTATCCGTACCGTAGAAATTTTCGGCATCAAAGGACAGATATTGTCGGTACCACCGCGATTATGGCCACTCTACAATTTTTTGCCGAGAGTTGAAGGATGAAATTGAGCGGCTCATTTGGGTCGGTCACCTAAAAGAGTTCGTGATCAAGGATAAAGAGCGCCAAGAGGATCGTCAGGAAGGGCGTGAGTCGGGTGACAAGCGAAGGAGAATTGATGAGCAACATTACATACCAGTTAAGAAAGGTATAATAAACATGATCGCGGAAGGTCATATAGATGTAGATTCACATAGAGAGAGAAAGAGGACTTATCGGGGAATGGGTGTTGCCGATTAGGTGGCCGAGATGCAGGTGCAGAGGAGCTCGGCTACTCTGAAGTTTGGAGTTGATGATGTGCATGGGCTTGTTGTCCCACATAACGACACCATGGTCATCACCGCTGAGGTGGCTAGCTATGATGTGCAGAGAGTGCTCATAGACATGGGGAACTCGGCGGATATCATTTTCCTGAAGTGTTTACAGCCGATGGAGTGAGACGTAAAGGTCGATCAGGTCCACACTGCTCTCTGTGGCGTTAGCGGCAACTAGGTCTGCCCCGTTGGAGAAGTTAGTTTGACTGTGGCATTGGGAAGGTCAGCTCTGAGGAAGGTCAGTATGGTCTGTTTCCTGGTCGTGGATGCTAGCTCGGCATACAACATCATACTGGGGCAACCTAGTTTGAATTTATTCAAGGATGTCGTTTCTACTTATTGTATGAAGATTAAGTTCCCCGTAGGGAATGAAGTTGGAGAGGTGACGGGAGACTAGCTACAGTGTTGGTGTTGTTATGAGGTCACATTGAAGACAGCCGAGGCACAGTATAAAAGAAGGAAGGACGACCTGCCCGAGTGTTCACACCGAGAAAAGAAGCAACAGTTAGGGATAAGCTCCTAGGACAAACTTATGGAAGTCGACCTGTTAGAAGGGAATCTGACAAAGACAACGAAGGTAGGTCAACACTTGGCGGTCGACACTCAAAGCGCGTTGATTGGACTATTAAGAGAATTTGTGGATGTCTTCACCTTTTCATCCGACGACCTCATAGGAATCAATCCCAGGGTGGCAGAGCACAGGTTGAACATTGATCTAACTATGAGACCGGTGAAACAGAAAAGGAGGAACTTTGGTGTCGAGCTAGATGTGGTTATTGAAGCGGAGGTGGAGAAGCTGTTGAAGGCGGGGCATGTACGACCCATTCAATTCCCGAAATGGCTGTCGAATTCAGTTATGGTGAGAAATGGAGAAGGAATGTCAAGGATGTGCATAGACTTCAGGGACCTCAATAAGGTTTTCCCTAAGGATCACTACCCCTTACCATGTATCGACTAGCTCGTCGACTCTACGGCCGGGTGCGAGTTGCTGAGTATGATGGATGCATCAAAAGGGTACCACCTAATACCTCTCGCCAAGGAGGACCAGAAGAGGGTTAGCTTTATGACATCAAAGGGCACTTACTGCTACGTCATCATGCCTTTCGGATTGAAGAATGCAGGAGCCAGTTATCAACGATTGGTGGGTAAAATGTTCAAATGGCAGATAGTTCGGAATATGGAGGTCTATGTCGATGACATGTTGGTTAAAATTATGAAGGCATATGACCATGTGCAGACTTGAGCGATACCTTCGATACTTTGCGGCAGTACGACATGAAGCTCAACCCGGCCAAATGTAAGTTCGGGGTAAGGTCAGGAAAATTTTCGAGGTACCTGGTGACAGAGAGGGGCATAAAAGTCAACCCAGAAAAGGTGAGAGCGGTGGTTGAGATACAGACACCAAGGAACTTGAGGGAAGTGCAGATTCTAACCGGACGCCTAGCGGGGTTAAGCAGGTTCATAGCTCAATCTGCAGAAAAAATGTAGCGCCCTGTTCGAATATTGGATTTTTCCGGAGTATTTGAGTTATCGTATTTATTTTAATTGTGTATAGTCCGGCAATTACTCAATATTCTTCATTTATAATTATTATTATTATTTAGGCTTAAAGGTAAATAAAACCATGACCTTTAAGTTTTTTGCAATTTAATCTCAACTTTAAGCTAATTGCAAATAAATCGCAACTTTTTTTAATTTTGGTAACCCGAACCCAAAGTTGATCGACAGCGAGCTCTGTGCCTACGTGTCTGGGCAGACAATCTCACGTGTCCTCAGACATCGCTGACGAGGATGCCACACAGTCACACACACACACACACAACAAAGGGTAAAATTGTAAAAATAACACTTAGATATATATAAATTGATTTGTTCATCAATATTCACTCTGAGTATGTAAAATTAGGGCTAGGAGAGTTTCCTGCGATTTTCCTCACCACAATTCGATTATGTTTGTTTGTATTCTTCATTTTCTACATGTGATTCGATAATTAACGCAAGAAAAATTGGTCCTGAAGAAGGAATTGGCGCCAGTTGTTTGTAATTTTCGTGCATCGACAATGGGAAAAAACAGGTAGATTGGGAAGCTTCGAACAGGTGATTTTCAGGATGTCTACCTCCTCACCGTGACGGCATTCCTTTCGGCTGTGAAGCTTCGAACCGCCACCGCTCCGAGAACTTTGGCCTTTGTGGGAAGAGAACGAGATTTTCAGAGGTATGTGGGATGAGCAACTCAATTAGGTTTGTAATTGGGAACGAGAAGCTCGGAAATTGGGAGATGATGTCAAAAATTGGGCGAGGAGACCGTGAATTGGGCGATGACATCGTGAATTGGGCGATTAGGGTTGAATTTGGGGAAGACATGAAGCAGACTCCTGAAATGCATTTTTATTTGTGTGTGTGTGTGTGACAGTGTTGCATCCTCGTCAGCGACGACTGAGGACACGTGAGATTGTCTGCCCGGACACGTAGGCACAGAGCTCCCTGCCGATGAAAATTGGGTTCGTGTTGCCAAAATTAAAAAAAGGTTGCGATTTATTTGCAATTACCTTAAAGATGAGATTAAATTGCAAAAAGCTTAAAGGTCGTGGTTTTATTTGCAATTAAGCCTATTATTTAATTAGATTTTGTCTAATGAATATAATAAGTCGTATATTTTATTCGCCGTGTATTTATTTTTCGTTGTCAATCGAATCGATCGAAAATTCTTGATATCACGTTGTATTTATCTCAATTGGGATTTTATTTCCATCTCATTGAGTTATTTTTATGGCCCAAATCTTTTGTTTTAAATTTTAGCCCAACATGGTAAGTATATTTGGGCCATTTTTGTCCCACTCACGTGAATACCTTGTGAGCAGATAAAATTCCTTGGCTTTTCTCTCAGCAGACTCGTTCTTCGCTTTTCAAATAGCTGTCGCGATTTTTCGATGAGATTCTCTTTCAAGATCGCACGACCCGCCCTCGTTCTCCTATATCTCGGCCAAGGAGTTCATTTTCTCCGGAGAATCGTTCAAACCTTCTCTCCTTCTCTCTAACTACAGCGTGCTCCTTTAAAAAAAAAAGGAGCCTACCTGCACATACGGGCGGAAAACCATCATCTCCGGCGAACCCCAACCATCCTCGCCGGTGTCTGTAACACCCCACTTTGATTTTAAAGAAATTCTGGACTTTCCAAAAATTAGTAAATAATTTTTCGAACTCATTTCCAGAAACATGGGCGTTATCCAAACATTTAACCTCAACCAAGTATCTGGTTGCTCGGGGATTCATTACCCGGTTTTCACATGGTTTTTATTAACTTGATTTTCAACATTCTCACAAGTTATTCAGCTCAAATACAATAGCAGGAAATAACTAAGCAACATGATAACCATGTGAAAACTGGGTAATGAATCCCCGAGCAATCGAATACTTGGTTGAGGTTAAATGTTTGGATAACACCCATGTTTCCGAAAATGATTTTGAAAAATCATTTACTGATTTTTGGAAAGTCCAGAATTTCTTTAAAATCAAAATGGGGTGTTACAGTTTGGTATCATAGCCAGTCTGCATTTGTGTAGACTGGTCTATGTGTAAATTACTTGTTTATGTGATTTAGACCTTGTGTATTGACCACTCGTCTTCGTCACGCCGCACTGCTTAAGGTATGTTCTTTATATAAGTATCGATGAAAATACTTATAATGTGAATTGTGAATTTGTTCATAAGTAGTAATGAAACTACTTGTGATATACATGTTATTTTGGGGCTTAGGAAAATCTATCCACCTTAGGTTATGTGAACTTTAGTGTTTAACGTTGAACTTTAGTGATATAGAGTTAAGTTTCAACTCTAGAGGTTCCTCGTTGTGAGTTGCAGTATGTTGTTGTCGAGTTAAGTCCTGCCCGTAACAGTTTCCCTTTCTATAATTCTATTTAATGTCTCCAAGTGAGGACCCAGTCAATGAGGACCGGGAATGTATTCGTTTTTCTTCAGACCCTTGTCGGGTTTTAAAAATTATGAGATGAGTCGTTGTTTTATAGGCTGCCAGTATTAGGGATGTTGATGGCCTCTGTTCAACCTCTGGTATTATATGTCCCTTGTGTCTTATTAAGAGTGAGTTCATGCTAGCTCGAAGCATGATTAGTTGGGTAAAAGATAAGAAAGTGTGTTTTATTGATGCTCTAGCATGTTTATATGATTTGGTTAAAGCTAGAAAATTTCTCTCAAAACTTGTGATTTGAATTTGAAATAGATTTTTATATGAATTTTCAAAGTTAAACGGACATGCAGCTTTTATAAACTCGGACAGGAACTTTGACCTTAGTTCATGGCTGTTTTTGATGATCTTAACGTGCCTGTATGAAAATGCATTCTTCATGACAAATGTATTATATGATGTAAGCTGCCTGTAAAAATTTTAATCTGGCAATTTCGAGTTCCAGTTGATTTTATATGATTTTTTTGTAAGTGGGATGTGCACCCAGTTTTTATGAAAACCAAGAATTTGTATAAGTGTTGAATGTGTGCTCTGTTTAGATGACTTAAACGTGTTCGTATGAAAAAGTCTTCTGCATGAAATTTGTATATTTCCATGTGTAGTTTTTGTAGGTTTTGAGTTTGCATGAATTGGAGTTGTGTAGCTTGAGTGGTTGCCATATTACTTAGGTGCTGTACATTCGAAAAAAAATAATTGTTCTCTAGCTGGGTTTATGAACTGAATGTTTTATATTTAAACTTGTTGATAATGTCATTATTTTCCAATAGGGTCTTCAGAGAAGTTGTATAGAATCGAGATAGCTATCTTGGAGTTTTTGAATTTCAGTAATATCATGTCTGTAGCATCGCTTATTGTGCATACACTGAGAACCTGTCAAGCTGTATGTCTTCATTTATCTACTGCACCTATGTTTTGTATTTTTGTTGTATTATGTGCATTTAAATGATTTTATCTTCTTGAGTGTTCTTCATGAAAGTGATAGAGGCCTGAGTTAGAGATATTTTCCAAGTGGTTTCATCCTGATACGATATGTATACTGAAAGCTATATGCATTTTAAATTCATCACACATGTTGGAAATTGGTGCAAGTTTATGTTTAGGTTTCCAAATTGAGTTGTGAATTTCAAAAATTAGCTTTTCGTCAATTTTCATGTATATGTGCCCTATGTGACTTAATTTGATTAGTATTATAATGTTAGCTAGAAACACTTGCGAGAGAAGCTTTACGCTAGACCTCGAAGTGTGAAAGCTATAGGTTGTGTACGTGGATGAACTCGTTTAGGACTGCCGACACGATTAGCTACTGGAGTAAAATCTATCGTGATGGCCGACACTGTTTGTCGGAAGAGTCAAGCGAGATAACCATTCTATTGTTCGGAGATGACCGCCGAGTTAGGATTATTCCTGGCAGTGATGCCAATATTCGATTCCTTTGGTAAATTTTTGTTGTCAAACCCACCCCTTAGTAGTTTCGAGTCTTGTCGAGAAACCCTTTGTCCTATCGGTGTTCCTAGGAAATTGTGAAACCCAGAAATTGAAATTGTTGGTATGTGCCTCGAACCAACGCCGAACCTGACTGGGTGTAGCCACGTGAAGTGGTGGCCGAGCCCGCACGCCCGTGCTGAGAGACGTCAGGCCAACTGCAATGGCCGACCGTTGACTCACACGAGAGCTGCCGCCGCCATCACCGAATGCACGAACTACCAAGTCAGTGTCTACGGCCAAACCTTGACCTTGTAGCTGGTATCCGAGTGGGTACACGCACGCATCCCAACGTCCCGCTTATGCAGTGCTAGCGTATGTGTAACACCCTGCTATTTCATGAAAATCAGAGTGCGTTTTTCGCAAAGTTTTTCAAAATAAAAACATTTAACTTGGGAAAACTGATTCGGAGTGCTACCATAAAACTTAACTTAATCTGAAGAACCGTTATTTTAATTTTAAGGAAAACAAACAATTTAACATAACATTTTAACCGACTAAAAGTCAGATCAAAAGCTAAGTTCGTCAAATAGTCGTAATCAGCGGAAAAACGTAGCGTTGTAAAAATATTTTTAAACATGAAATCAAAATCCTGAACTGATCGCCAGCTCACTCCTCGGCTCTGACCCTGTGACTTGAAAAACATGAATAGTGTGGGGCGTGAGCACTAAATCCTTTGTGCTCTGCAGAAACTCATACTAAAGTAAACAGTGAAAATAATTACAATAACATGATCCTGACATATATAACTGAACTGAACTGAACTGAAACCGGTACTGAATAATCATGATCTGATACTGAGGTCGTGATAATCGTCACCTGACTGATACATGAACATCTGCCAGCACAAATGCCGGACACCATGTGCACACTCTAGTGAGCAGACTAAGGCCACTAGAACCCAGAATGGACCGGCGACCATTCCGAGCGGATACTGATAATACATACCTCAAACATGGTAGAATAATTATAATCAATGTAATACCCAGTCTGAGTCCCCACCTGATCCGTCTAAATAAAAGGTTGTGCTGATAATCGTAGCTTGATTAAACTGAAACATAATATAAACAATTACTAAATACTATGCTCAGACTGATAAAAATAGTTGTTTAATATGTTAAGATGCTCTACTAGACTTGACATGATATTTGGACTTAATCGGTATAATCAGAACCGGCTAAAATCAGAACTGAACTGATATGAATTTACTGTACTAGATCGGACCCGGAATTTAACTGAAAATGGAACTTAAAACATGAACCGGGATTTAAACATTAAAATATGGGTCGAACCGGTCTAAACCGATCTGAACCGGATCTGAACCGGTCTGGCCGGACCGCCGGCCTGCTGTGGCCGGGCAGTCGGCAGTTGACTCGGCCCACAGCCCTACTGCGGCTGCGGGAGCGGTTGCTGCCGAAACTGGGCGCGGCCGTAGCGGCTACAGGCCTTGTGGAGGCCTTGGGCAATGGTGCTGCGGCGTTTGGCCGCGGCTGACGTGAATTAGGCACGATTGGGCGCTACTGGACGTGCATGAGGCTGACTGGCGCTGTCAGACGCTATGTACGTTGGCACCAAGCGCCGCTAAATGCTGTCGGTCGCTACCGCGCACCGCGACATGCGGCTGGACACATGAATGCGCACACTGGCGCTGGCTAAACGCGATTGGGTACCGCGTGGGTGCCGCCGTGTGCCTTCCGCGATACTGGCTACTCGAGCAGGCTGTTGGGCGCTTCCGAGGCCAATTGATGCGCGCTGCCGTGCGCTATCGCACGTTGGCGTGCGCGACTGGGTATTGGCGTGCGCACGCGCACTGCCAACTGTTGGCTGCTGCTGCGGGTAACTACTTGCTACGGCCCACGGGCATGCAGGCGCACTGGCAGCCCGTGCTGTCTGACAGCCGTCGCGCTGCTGCCGCTAGGTGCGGGCAGCGCGACCACGACTGGCCCTTGCCGGCCGTGCGGAAACTTCCTCCGGAAACTCCCATTCAATTTAACATGACTGAACATAACATCATCATATTTACTAAATATACTAAATTTCATAACATTTTGCTCGATGAACTAAAATGGTTGATGGTGTGCGCCCGTGCACCGCCTACGGCTTTAAGCCGATTATTCGACTGAACATGAAAACTTCTCGACCATCATGAATTTACTGAGTATAAATTGACATATAATGATCAAATAAACATGAATTGCTCGGGAGTTGTCGAATAAAAATGGACAACACTCGGTATGAACCTACATAGCCTAAACCGAGTTTAATCAAGGTTTTTGCATGAATTTCTGGACATGAACTGAACAATTAACCCTAACATGATCTTACTAACATGAGTAAAGATTGAGGATGAGATTACCTCTTCAAACTCTCCGAGATTTGAACAAGATCTCGCGTGATTCCTCGTCTCGTGTGGGCGTGCGTGTAAACTTATTAATGATTAGATAAATTAGCTTAACTTTTGTTGAGGACTTAATATAAGTGTAAGGTAAAATATTTTCCCTACACTTCTCATAAATAAGGAACGCATGAAGGTAAAATTTGGGAGGAAAATAGTAGCCAATCCTCCTTCGCCATTTGCTACTCATTTAGAGCATTAGGTGTCTTCTATTTTGCTTAGTCATCTCTTAATAAAGTCACAAGCTTCCACCTATGTTAAACAATGATGAAAGGAGAATGTTTGACCATCTCCCTTCCTTCGGCCATAAGAAATTCTCACGGCATTAACTTTAATGAAACATTACTTTAATTATGCTAATCGCCATTTGTTAAGGAATTAAGGGCGTGCACAAAATTGTGATCACTTGATCATTAGCTCAAGTATTAACTATTATAACGCACAATGAACGAAATATTAATTAATACTCGCATGATGAAGCTTGGTAAAATTTTTATCGAGCGATTAAACATGAATTAATTATCAGAAATAATTCTGAACATAAACGTGATATTCGAAAATTAATTCGAATAACTTCAATTTAACCTTGTTAATTCTTAACTCATTTATTAAAACGAATTGGAATTATTTCTGAAAATTTATTCGGTTACTGAAATAATTAAACCGAATATCTTATCGACTAAAAGTCGAACTTTAACTAAAACTGAATAATTGGCTTGAACTCAACTTTGACAATTAATCGAATATTCTCAATTCAATTAATACGTCGACATTGAAATAATTAATCCCAACTTGCTGACGTCCATTTATTAAAATAAACGGAACGAGATTAATAACTATTATTGACTCGGTTAATAAATAAAATTAACCGGAAATATACTTTTCGACTTAACGTCGAACTTGGAATTTAACTAGCTCAATAACTTAGACTTGAACATTAACATGAATATTTATTAACAAAGGCTAGCGTATAATTAAAGCTAGTATTTTCCTTTATTAATAAAATTTCGGGGCGTTACAATTCCTCTCATTAAAATATTTCCGTCCTCGGAAATACTAAAACTGGAATGTACAAGCTTAACATAAATCTTATACTTAACGATGACATGACTTGAGAATTCAGTATTTTAATACCGAACAATAGACTTGGTCTTAACTGGAGAATCATCAATTTACAATTACGTGAATTGTTGATTAGTGCTGACTGAGAATGAACACTTTTCTGAAATTAAGTGTTCTATTGATTATACATGACATTAAAAGCATAATTATTGAACGCATTGGTCATCACCTCCTGGCTGATTGCTAATCTTTGGTCTGATCGTTGGTTGTGGAACCCAAGTCATTGGTACACATGGAAAATTTTAGAAATACGCACATGTACAAATGAGGATAACTAGCAATATCAATAACTACCTTTAGTGAACACCTACTCGATAATGCGTCACATCGTTTGCGGCACATTGCAATGCGGCACACCTGCTCCTCACTAAGTGAGTGCGGCACACTCGCATGCAGCACCTGGCGAACATTGCACCTGCGGCGTTGATGCAGTCTGCATAACTGATCATATCTGTATCTGACGCTAGTAACCTCACTGTACTATAATGCTAATTCTCCGTGATCTCCCAGTGTACTGTGACTCAGGTATAGCATCTTTCTCTTCTTGCTACATGCATCCTTGAATAGAAAGTGTCGGTTTGTCATCACGGCGTTGTCTGTTGTTGTTGATTGGCCCTTCTTCGTCGTGTCGTATGTCCACATGTTGTACCTGCAACTGTTTACCTTCCCTGAGGATAAACTTAACCTCAAGAAAAGTCTATCATGAACTAATCTTTCCTGCGATTTCCCAAATTTTTTTCAAAATTTGAGAATCGAGGCAATGAGCATACTTGAAATGACTGATAAGTCTTGTCTTATTAGACAGACCATCCTTGACTTTGACATAACTAGTCTCAACATTCTTTTAACTGAATTACCTTGACTTGACTTTTACATGATTTATAACTCTTATTGGAACTCTGGAAGCTATCCCGAGACAATTTAATGGTCATCTCGGAAATTGGAACATGGCATTTACTGACTTACTGTGGCTTGATAAGGTGCGACTTCATGTTTCCAGGTCAATTTGGAATAATGGTCGGTATATCAGTCCTCCATTGTAACACCCCACTTTGATTTTAAAGAAATTCCAGACTTTCTAAAAATCAGAACAAATTTTTCAAATTCATTTATTCATAAACGAACGGGGCGTTACAGTCTACACACCTTACATAGAATTCCAACCTCGGAATTCGAAAATAAACTAGGAAGCGATCAAATACAAGAGGAACTCAGAACTCAAGGTTTGGATAACGCCTCCTAATATCGTCCTCCCTCTCCCAAGTTGCCTCGGTCTCATCGTGTCGGCTCCACTACACCTTCACTAAGCTCATTGCCCGATTTCTCAGCTGGTGGACCTTTCGGTCCAAAATGACTGCCGGTACCTCCTCGTAGGTAAGGTCTCGCTCGACCTGCAGCTCGCCGAAGTCCACCACATTATCGGGGTTATGCACATATCTCCGAAGCATCGAGACATGAAACACATCGTGCACTCCCGACAAGTCTGGTGGTAAAGCCAGCCGATACGCTAAGTTCTCGACTCGATCAAGAATCTCAAACGACCCGATATAGCGAGGTCTAGGCTTCCCTTCTTCCCGAAGCAAATCACACCTCTCATGGGTGAAACCTTCAAGAAGACGTGATCTCCCACAACATAAACATGCTCCTGCCTCTTCCGGTTGGTATAGACCTTCTGCCTCTCCTGGGCACACCTGATAGTCCTCCGAATCTCCTCAACTGTCGCAGCAGTACTTTGGACAAAATCTGGGCCCATAATTCTCCTCTCTCCAGCCTCATCCCAATACAAAGGAGTCTGGAACTTACGTCCGTACAAAGCCTCGTACGGGGCCATCTTGATCGAAGAGTGGTAGCTGTTGTTGTAGGTCAGCTCGACTAGCGGAAGGGCATACTCCCAAGTTAGGCTCTGGTCCAAGACCACAGCCCTCAAGATATTCTCTAAGTACTGGATCGTACGCTCCGACTGACCATCTGTCTCGGGGTGAAAGGCTGTACTAAACTCCAACCTCGTCCTCCGGAACTGACATGTGAACTTGGGATCTCAATCATAAATAATGTCCACGGGCACTCCATGAAGCTTAACAATGTCCTTGACGAACAATTCGGCGTAATCACTCACCTTCATAGTCGTCCGGACTAGCAGAAAATGGGGCAGACTCCGTAAGGCGATCCACTATCACCCAAATCGAATCATGCCCGGCCCTCGACCTTGGCAGTCCAATCAAGAAATCCATGGTGATGCACTCCCACTTCAACAGGGGAACCTCAAGGGGCTGCAACAACCCTCTCGGTTTCTGGTGCTCAGCCTTCACTTGCTGACACACCAGGCACCCATCCACGAACTTCGCTATCTGCCTCTTCATGCCACGCCACCAGAAAGACTTCCTCAAGTCCTTATACATCTTCGTGCTACCAAGGATGGATGGTGTACGGAGCACTATGGGCCTCTCTCAGGATCTCTCTCCGCAGTTCCCACACCTTCGGAACACAAAGTCTACCCTCAAAGACCAAGGCCCCATCAGATGCGACTGCGAATCCACCAACTCTACTGGCTGCTGACAACTCCCTTATCCGGCATAAAAAATGGTCATTCGGTTGCTCGGCAACTATCCTCTCTCGAAGAGTCGGTCCCACAACCAAAGAAGCCAACATGCCCCCGGCTGCTGAAGTCGACTCCACTGCCTCTAGCTGCAATCGCTCGAACTCACGATGAAGGACATCATGCCTGGTAAACAAACAAGATAGCTAGCCATAACTCCTCCGACTAAGGGCATCAGGTACCACATTAGCTTTCCCAGGATGATAGCTAATGGTGCAGTCGTAGTCCTTGACCAGCTCCAACCATCTACGATGTCTCATGTTCAGCTCCTTCTGAGTGAAAATGTACTTTAGGCTCTTGTGGTCGGTAAAGATATCACACTTGCCTCCATAGAGGTAGTGCCACCAAATCTTCAAGGCGTGGAAAACTGCAGCTAACTCGAGATCATGAGTGGGGTAGTTCTGCTCGTGAGGCTTCAGTTGCCTCGAAGCATAGGCTACGACTTTCTTCTGCTGCATAAGGACACATCCCAAACCCATCTTCGAAGCATCACTATAGATGGTGAACTCCAAAGTGGGGTCGGGTATAGATAGGACAAACGCGATAGTGAGTCTCCTCTTCAACTCCTGGAAACTCTCCTCGCACTGAGGACTCCAATCAAACCTCACGGCTTTCTTCGTAAGGTTGGTCAGTGGCTGGGCTATCTTCGAGAAGCCCTCGATAAACCTCCTATAGTATCCTGCTAACCCCAGGAAACTACGAACATCTGCAGCACTTCTTGGCGTATCCCACTTGCTCACCGCCTCAATCTTGCTGGGATCCACTTCAATGCCTCTAGCTGTCACAATGTGGCCAAGGAATGCCACACGGTTCAGCCAGAACTCACACTTCAAGAACTTAGCATACAACTTCTCGCGGCGAACAGTCTCCAGCACAATCCTCAAATGCTCCTTGTGATGATCGATGTCTCAGGAATACACCAGAATGTCATCGATGAACACAATGACAAACTGGTCCAGGAAAGGATGAAAGACCCTATTCATAAGGTCCATGAAAATGGTCGGGGTGTTGCTGAGTCCGAACGGCATGACTACGAACTCATAGTGGCCATATCGGGTACGAAAAGCAGTCTTGAAAATATTTGACTCTCGAATCTTCAGCTGATGATAGACGGAACGCAAGTCAATCTTTGAGAAGACGCTGGCTCCTCTCAGTTGGTCGAAAAGGTCCTCAATACGGGGAAGGGGTACTTGTTCTTGACTGTAAGGGCATTCAACTCCCGACAGTCAATGCACATGCGCATGGATCTGTCTTTCTTCTTCACTAATAGGACGGGCGCACCCCACGGCGAGACACTCGGACGAATAAAAACGAGCTTAAGCAACTCCTGGATCTGGGCCTTGAGCTCTTGAAGCTCCTTCGGCGCCATATGATAAGGGGCCTTAGAAATGGGACCGGCTCCTGGAATTAGGTCAATGGTGAACTCCACCTGTCGGTCGGGCGGTCCTCCGGGCAAATCATCAGGAAAGACGTCGAGGTACTCGCAAACAATGGATACTCTCTCGGGCACCCGCTCATCAACAACGTCGGATACCAAGGAAACAAGATAGCCCTGACAGCTACCCTTGGAAAGGCTCTTCCTAGCTTGCATAGAAGAGATGACTTGAGGCACAGTCCTCAAATTCACCCCATAAAACACAACAGGCTGATCGGAAACGGGATAGAGAGTGACTTCGCGCTCCTGGCACCGAATATCGGCTCGGTAACGGGTGAGCCAGTCCATGCCCAAGATCACGTCAAATTCTTGCATTTCAATAACATACACATCGGCCTCCAGAACTCGACCACCAATACAAATAGGAAGATTGCGAACCACTGAATCAGAGATAATAATTTTTCCCGAGGCTAGACTAACCTCGAGGGGATCACAAGAATTCACAGTACTAATGGATAAGGCCTACAAGGAACGAGAAACCTCTAGAGTCCGAACATAACTCTATATCACTAGAGTTCAACGTCAAACACTAGAGTTCGATTAAATCAAGGTGGATAGATCCTAAGCCCCAAAAATAACAATTACACCACAAGTAGTTTCATTGCCACAAGTGTATCATTTACATATCAAGTATTTTCATTAATACTAAATCGAATAATTTGTTCTGATTTTTAGAAAGTCCGGAATTTCTTTAAAATCAAAGTGGGGTGTTACAGTTTGGTATCAGAGCCAGTTTGCATTTCTGTAGACTGGTTTATATGTGAATATGTGTTTAGACTTTGTAATATGACCACTCGTCTTCGTCACTCCGTGCTGCTTAAGGTATGTTTTATTTAAGTATTAATGAAAATACTTGATATGTAAATGATACACTTGTGGCAATGAAACTACTTGTGGTGTAATTGTTATTTTTGGGGCTTAGGGTCTATCCACCTTGATTTAATCGAACTCTAGTGTTTGACGTTGAACTCTAGTGATATAGAGTTAAGTTCGGACTCTAAAGGTTTCTCGTTGCTTGGAGGCCTTATCCATTAGTACTGTGAATTCTTGTGATCCTCCCGAGGTTAGTCTAGCCTCGGGAAAAATTATTATCTCTTATTCAGTGGTTCGCAATCTTCCTATTTGTATTGGTGGTCGAGTTTTGGAGGCCGATGTGTATGTTATTGAAATGCGAGACTTTGACGTGATCTTGGGCATGGACTGGCTCACCCGTTACCGAGCCGATATCCGGTGCCATGAGCGCGAAGTCACTCTCTATCCTGTTTCCGATCAGACTGTTGTGTTTTATGGGTTAAATTCAAGGAATGTACCTCGAGTCATCTCTTCTATGCAAGCTAGGAAGAGCCTTTCCAAGGGTAGCTGTCAGGGCTATCTTGTTTCCTTGGTATCCGACGTTGTTGATGAGCGGGTGCCCGAGAGAGTATCCATTGTTTGCGAGTACCTCGATGTCTTTCCTGATGATTTGCTCGGAGGACCGCCCGACCGCCAGGTAAAGTTCACCATTGACCTAATTCCAGGAGTCGGACCCGTTTCTAAGGCCCCTTATCGTATGGCGCCGAAGGAGCTTCAAGAGCTCAAGGCCCAGATCCAGGAGTTGCTTAAGCTCGGTTTTATTCATCTGAGTGTCTCGCCGTGGGGTGCGCCCATCCTATTCATGAAGAAGAAAGACGGATCGATGAGCATGTGCATTGACTATCGGGAGATGAATGCCCTTACAGTCAAGAACAAGTACCCCTTCCCCGTATTGAGGACCTTTTCGACTAGCTGAGATGAGCCAGCGTCTTCTCAAAGATTGACTTGCGTTCTGGCTATCATCAGCTGAAGATCTGGGAGTCGAATATTTCCAAGACTGCTTTCCGTGCCCGATATGGCCACTATGAGTTCGTAGTCATGCCGTTCGGACTCAGCAACGCCCAGGTCATTTTCATGGACCTTATGAATAGGGTCTTTCATCCTTTCCTGGACCAGTTCGCCATTGTGTTCATCGAAGACATTCTGGTCTATTCCCGAGACATCGATCATCACAAGGATCATTTGAGGATTGTGCTTGTAACACCCCACTTGATTTTAAAGAAATTTCGGATTTTTCAAAAGCCAGTATAAAATTTCCCAACTCATTTTCGAAAATTTAGTGGGTGTTAACTATCACAATTTAACTAGTCCAAGTCGTGTCTGGACTCACGGGGATTCATAAACCCGATTTTCGCAAGGTTTTCATTAACCTGATACACATCTCATATGAACAATGGAACATCCAAATCAATCACCATAATTATCCAAGGTTCAAAAGTGATTACCAAATTATTCCCATCATCAAACATAATTCGAAAACATGATTAGGGTTCATAAAGACCACATTATTACAAACGGAAGCAACAACACATAAATGACCACCACTCGTCCATCATCCCGTCATCCGGCCACTGCTTAACCTGCATCCGTGAAGAGCAGGTGGGAATGAGCACAAATGATAAAGTAGTGCTCACTACTATGCACATAATAACAATGTAAAGATGGTATGGTTGCAGCATGAATATAAATCAATCATCATCATGTCTCATCTCCTAACAACAATAACTCACTCATGTGCACATCTATCATTAGCCGCGGAAAGGGGATGCATAAACCCTAACGACGGGAGTGCGTGCCACTGTAACGGACACGGCCTTTCATTAGGTCTTGAGGAGACTTGCCTCGCAAGGGCAACCGTACCGTAACTCGACGGGGACAACCGTACCGACGGCCGTAACAGCTCACATCAGTAGGCCACATGGTTCACATTCATACATTGGTCATACCAACTAAACATTTAAACAACACGTATGGCATAGACAATTTTAGATTAGAACCCACCTGGTGTAGCAGAGTGAACAGCAAACTCAAAGGTAGGCAGCGAGCACGGCTCGTCAAACACCTACAACAATTATTACACTAAGATCAATACTTTTGACCTTAGAGGAACATACACAATCATACTTGGTCGAACACACAAACTTAGTCAAGACTTGTCGACTAAGTGGCTCGTGGAAAGTTCTCGTGGAGTTATGGAACATTTCTACTCGATTCTACATCAAACATGGAGAGACACAAAATAGGACCTGACCGTTTTTAAAATGCCCTCGACCGATTGACTTAAAATTTATACACGATATAATACACCCAGAAAAGCATATTTTCACCAAGATTCAGCATTAACACTTCAGTCTAACCCAACCAATCAATTTTTACGAAAAGACGACGAAAATCCAAATTTACCTTTTCATCGGGCAAACCTTCGAATTTTTCAACAAAATTTGGACGCAACACATATATCATCAAATTACTGACCCTCACCAAAATTCACAGAAAAATACCAAGTACTCGATTTTTAATGATTTTTTTGAAGTTTCTGTCCAGAATTTCAAATCGACATTTGACATAGCTACAGACCTCATTTCAACTTGAAATTTTTATACCACATATTATACCAATAGAAGGTCATACAGTCCAAATTTCGCAGCAATCGGATGAACACACAATTTATAAAGATTTTTCAAAGATTTAGCAGCAATACCCGATTCAAAAATGCATAAGAGACTAATTACTCAACAAAAACGTCTAAGGCCTTCATCGTGAGGCCAAAGACTTTAAATGTTCCACGGTCCAAGAGCCAACCACGAGTTAGTAACAGATCACAAGGGTTTCACGTTAAACCCTAAGGATCTATTTTATTTATATCCACATAATGTCTCAGTTCAACATATAACTATATTAATCTAAGCATATAGATGAAAATACGCATACAATCGAATAATACCTAGGAAACCCACCCATTACCGTACTCCGCTGAGGAGGAGACGGGGTTAGGGCTGGATACGGTGCTTTCAGAGGCGGGGTACAATCCGAAGTCCGTTTCCAATGGTTCCTCCTTACGTTCCCATTTTCTGCCAAGGTGAGCGACCACTTCAAACATGTTTAAGCGAGGGTGGCCCAGAAAAACGAGTGTTTTCCTCCTCCGATGCTCATCACGCATTCCTACCACCACACTCTTCCACGGTTGGGGTAGGATTTGAGCAAGCTTGTCCACGCCGTCTTCGTGATCGACAATGGGGTTTTCACCTTTATGCAAGGTGTACCACAAATCATACACTTCTTGAATACATCTCCTAACATCGTTTTGCCGAGAGGGTTTGAAATCCTCAAACTCTTTTATTTTCTTTCGATCTATATCCGACATGAAGCCTTCGAGGCCGAAGACCTCCGAGCTCGACTCGGCAATTGAACAATTAAGAGGTATCTCGGCCATGAGGTCCCGTACAAATGCAAAGAGAGGCGATATCGGTGGAGTCGTTGCGTTGTGCTGGGCTGTTGCTTGTCCGTCGTGGTGGAGGTTGGGCTCGCCGGCAGATTGCTGTCTGTTAGCCGCTGCAACTAACGAAGACGACGCACGAATCACCGGAGCTCCTGTGCGAAGAGGGCCTGCCTGAGTTGTAGGTTCAGCGAATCATGATGGAGGGACTCGCCGAAAAAAAACGCGAGAATCAGAGGCTGCGATTTGCGACGGGAGGGAGCAACAGGTCGCCAAAACTTGCTGGCCCGTTGCTGGTACACTTCCGGCGAGAGAAGATGGCGATGCGAGAGGATGATGACGATGAGGGACGATGGTGACCTGCCGGACGATTTGATGATGGTGGCAAAGAGCGATGATGGTGACCGGCGATTACGATCGAGAGAGAGGGTACAAGATGACTGCGGGATTTCTCAAAATCTGCTGAGGGATGATACGTGAGCTGATGGTCCATCTCCCTCTATTTAAATCATGTAGGGTTTATGTTTCTTCACCTCCAAGCCACACACATACGCACGGAATTTTAGAAAAACTGGGCTCGGGCTAAGCTGGGTTGGCTCTCGGTTCGCTAGACGCTCGCGGGTTCTCGGGCTCGATTTAAACGCACGATTAAAATAAAAATTAGGTATATACATATATATTTATTAATAATATAACATTTAGACAATTAATATCAATAATAGTAATACTACTAATAACAACAATAATAGCAAATTGGCATTTAATAATAATAATAATAATAATAATAATGATAATAAATAATAAATAATAAATAATAAATAAAGGCAATTATAATATCAATGATCAATGTTTATTCCCAAATAATCCACGATAAAACGGGGTATTACAGTCTATCCACCTTACAAAGAATTCCGACCTCGGAATTCGAAAACAAAACTAGAAAGCGATAAAAGATACAAAGGAGAACTCAGAACTCGAAGTTCGGATAACGCCTCCTAATGCTGTCCTCCCTCTCCCAAGTCGCCTCGGTTTCATCGTGTCGGCTCCACAGCACCTTCACCAAGCTCACTGCCCGGTTCCTCAGCTGATGGACCTTCCGATCCAAAATAGCTACCGGCACCTCCTCATAGGTAAGGTCTCGCTCGACCTGCAGCTCGCCGAAGTCCACGACATGATCAGGATTATGCACATACTTCCGAAGCATCGAGACATGGAATACATCGTGCACACCCGACAAGTCTGGTGGTAAAGCCAGCCGATAATCCAAGTCAACGACTTGAGCAAGGATCTCAAAAGACTAACTGCTCCCAACAGCGGATCCTCATTTCCCCAAACTGAGGCATAACACACCTCTAATCATATGAAAGGGGAAAACTCGAACGGTACCATCTATGTACCCATTCAACATAAAACGGCTCACATAACATGCACACACGACCTCAACAGGTCTCAAAGTGCCTCGACCATGATATTCTTGGTCAAACAATCGTGGTCGATACGTGGAGTTGAGTTTCAGCATGGTGCCCGGGTCACGCCAAAAACTTACCCACAATCTCGACACACTCGTGACTTCTTGCCGAAGCAATTGTCACGGTAAATGTGCAACCATGCACGCAATATAGCCTTGCTATACTCAGACTCACAACACACGATTCCGCGACACAAACGTAACCTCTCCTGGCTCCGTTTGCTGACAACACAAATTTTCATAAATTCATACGATATCCACGTAACATGTTTTAAAGAATTTCAGCGTGCAATAATCGTCAAGTTCAATCATATAAGCATGCTTTTCAAAACATCAATTTTAACATCTCGAGTCATATATAGCCACAACCTCATGCTTAAGTAAAAATTCATACCTTTTACAAATGCGTGTCTCGCGGTCAACTCACATGATATTCACGCGATATCGGAGCAATCCACTCGTCCTATGGGCGACGTCGTCATCTTTCATCCATGCATTAGTCTTCAGGACTTGCGCTCTATCCAACGTACGAGATTTATCAACCATCATCCCTCTTGAGGCTTAGCCACTCTCAAAAGTTATGACGGTGATACGCATTAGATTTCTCTTAAACTATGGGGGTCGATTAGTAACCAATTCGCGGAATCTAAACGACACTCCCGGTCCTCGACGACTGAGGTTCTAATTTCCCGAGTGATCTCATACATTAGAGATTCACGCGGTACTTAACCTTTCTCTTACGAGATGGGTCACGAATGGTCCTACTCCAAGGACACTGAACAAATCTTATGGCTAGAAAATACTATAACAACACTTATCTGAATAATAAAATACTGGAACTCACAACTAGGAACCTCTAGAGTCCGAACTTAACTCTATATCACTAGAGTTCAATGTCAAACACCAGAGTTCACATAATCTAAGGTGGATAGATTTCCTAAGCCCCAAAACAACATATATATCACTTCATGCGTAGTCTCATTGCTACTCATGCAAAACCTCATAAGTAGTTTCATTGTTACTCATGTAAAACATCACAAGTAGTTTCATTGCTACTTGTGCAAAACATCACAAGTAGTTTCATTGCTACTCGTGCAAAACACAATTCACATCATAAGTATTTTCATTAATACTAAACATACCTTAAGCAGCGCGGAGTGACGGAGACGAGTGGTCATAACACAAGGTCTAAACACATAATTACATATGTGCCAGTCTACAGAAACGCAACCTGGCTCTGATACCAAACTGTAACACCCCACTTGATTTTAAAGAAATTTCGGATTTTTCAAAAGCCAGTATAAAATTTCCAAACTCATTTTCGAAAATTTAGTGGGTGTTAACTATCACAATTTAACTAGTCCAAGTCGTGTCTGGACTCACGGGGATTCATAAACCCGATTTTCGCAAGGTTTTCATTAACCTGATACACATCTCATATGAACAATGGAACATCCAAATCAATCACCATAATTATCCAAGGTTCAAAAGTGATTACCAAATTATTCCCATCATCAAACATAGTTCGAAAACATGATTAGGGTTCATAAAGACCACATTATTACAAACGGAAGCAACAACACATAAATGACCACCACTCGTCCATCATCCCGTCATCCGGCCACTGCTTAACCAGCATCCGTGAAGAGCAGGTGGGAATGAGCACAAATGATAAAGTAGTGCTCACTACTATGCACATAATAACAATGTAAAGATGGTATGGTCGCAGCATGAATATAAATCAATCATCATCATGTCTCATCTCCTAACAACAATAACTCACTCATGTGCACATCTATCATTAGCCGCGGAAAGGGGATGCATAAACCCTAACGATGGGAGTGCGTGCCACTGTAACGGACACGGCCTTTCATTAGGTCTTAAGGAGACTTGCCTCGCAAGGGCAACCGTACCGTAACTCGACGGGGACAACCGTACCGACGGCCGTAACAGCTCACATCAGTAGGCCACATGGTTCACATTCATACATTGGTCATACCAACTAAACATTTAAACAACACGTATGGCATAGACAATTTTAGATTAGAACCCACCTGGTGTAGCAGAGTGAACAGCAAACTCAAAGGTAGGCAGCGAGCACGGCTCGTCAAACACCTACAACAATTATTACACTAAGATCAATACTTTTGACCTTAGAGGAACATACACAATCATACTTGGTCGAACACACAAACTTAGTCAAGACTTGTCGACTAAGTGGCTCGTGGAAAGTTCTCGTGGAGTTATGGAACATTTCTACTCGATTCTACATCAAACATGGAGAGACACAAAATAGGACCTGACCGTTTTTAAAATGCCCTCGACCGATTGACTTAAAATTTATACACGATATAATACACCCAGAAAAGCATATTTTCACCAAGATTCAGCATTAACACTTCAGTCTAACCCAACCAATCAATTTTTACGAAAAGACGACGAAAATCCAAATTTACCAGTTCATCGGGCAAACCTTCGAATTTTTCAACAAAATTTGGACGCAACACATATATCATCAAATTACTGACCCTCACCAAAATTCACAGAAAAATACCAAGTACTCGATTTTTAATGATTTTTTTGAAGTTTCTGTCCAGAATTTCAAATCGACATTTGACATAGCTACAGACCTCATTTCAACTTGAAATTTTTACACCACATATTATACCAATAGAAGGTCATACAGTCCAAATTTCGCAGCAATCGGACGAACACACAATTTATAAAGATTTTTCAAAGATTCAGCAGCAATACCCGATTAAAAAATGCATAAGAGACTAATTACTCAACAAAAACGTCTAAGGCCTTCATCGTGAGGCCAAAGACTTTAAATGTTCCACGGTCTAAGAGCCAACCACGAGTTAGTAACAGATCACAAGGGTTTCACGTTAAACCCTAAGGATCTATTTTATTTATATCAACATAATGTCTCAGTTCAACATATAACTATATTAATCTAAGCATATAGATGAAAATACGCATACAATCGAATAATACCTAGGAAACCCACCCATTACCGTACTCTGCTGAGGAGGAGACGGGGTTAGGGCTGGATACGGTGCTTTCAGAGGCGGGGTACAATCCGAAGTCCGTTTCCAATGGTACCTCCTTACGTTCCCATTTTCTGCCAAGGTGAGCGACCACTTCAAACATGTTTAAGCGAGGGTGGCCCAGAAAAACGAGTGTTTTCCTCCTCCGATGCTCATCACGCATTCCTACCACCACACTCTTCCACGGTTGGGGTAGGATTTGAGCAAGCTTGTCCACGCCGTCTTCGTGATCGACAATGGGGTTTTCACCTTTATGCAAGGTGTACCACAAATCATACACTTCTTGAATACATCTCCTAACATCGTTTGGCCGAGAGGGTTTGAAATCCTCAAACTCTTTTATTTTCTTTCGATCTATATCCGACATGAAGCCTTCGAGGCCGAAGACCTCCGAGCTCGACTCGGCAATTGAACAATTAAGAGGTATCTCGGCCATGAGGTCCCGTACCAATGCAAAGAGAGGCGATATCGGTGGAGTCGTTGCGTTGTGCTGGGCTGTTGCTTGTCCGTCGTGGTGGAGGTTGGGCTCGCCGGCAGATTGCTGTCTGTTAGCCGCTGCAACTAACGAAGACGACGCACGAATCACCGGAGCTCCTGTGCGAAGAGGGCCTGCCTGAGTTGTAGGTTCAGCGAATCATGATGGAGGGACTCGCCGAAAAAAAACGCGAGAATCAGAGGCTGCGATTTGCGACGGGAGGGAGCAACAGGTCGCCAAAACTTGCAGGCCCGTTGCTGGTACACTTCCGGCGAGAGAAGATGGCGATGCGAGAGGATGATGACGATGAGGGACGATGGTGACCTGCCGGACGATTTGATGATGGTGGCAGAGAGCGATGATGGTGACCGGCGATTACGATCGAGAGAGAGGGTACAAGATGACTGCGGGATTTCTCAAAATCTGCTGAGGGATGATACGTGAGCTGATGGTCCATCTCCCTCTATTTAAATCATGTAGGGTTTATGTTTCTTCACCTCCAAGCCACACACATACGCACGGAATTTTAGAAAAACTGGGCTCGGGCTAAGCTGGGTTGGCTCTCGGTTCGCTAGACGCTCGCGGGTTCTCGGGCTCGATTTAAACGCACGATTAAAATAAAAATTAGGTATATACATATACATTTATTAATAATATAACATTTAGACAATTAATATCAATAATAGTAATACTACTAATAACAACAATAATAGCAAATTGGCATTTATTAATAATAATAATAATAATAATAATAATGATAATAAATAATAAATAATAAATAATAAATAAAGGCAATTATAATATCAATGATCAATATTTATTCCCAAATAATCCACGATAAAACGGGGTATTACAGTGCTGGAGACACTTCGCCGTGAGAAGTTGTATGCTAAGTTGTCAAAGTGCGAGTTCTAGCCGAACCGTGTGGCATTCCTTGGCCACATTGTGACAGCTAGAGGCATTGAGGTGGATCCCAGCAAGATTGAGGCGGCGAGCAAGTGGGATACGCCAAGAAGTGCTGCAGATGTTCGTAGTTTCCTGGGGTTAGCAGGATACTATAGGAGGTTTATCGAGGGCTTCTCGAAGATAGCCCAGCCACTGACCAACCTTACGAAGAAATCCTTGAGGTTTGATTGGAGTCCTCAGTGCGAGGAGAGCTTCTAGGATTTGAAGAGGAGACTCACTATGGCGCCTGTCCTATCTATACCCGACCCTACTTTGGAGTTCACCATCTATAGTGATTCTTCGAAGATGGGTTTGTGATGTGTCCTTATGCAGCAGGGCAAATTCATAGCCTATGCTTCGAGGCAACTGAAGCCCCACGAGCAGAACTACCCCACTCATGATCTCGAGTTAGCTGTGGTTGTCCACGCCTTGAAGATTTGGCGGCACTACCTCTATGGAGGCAAGTGTGAGATCTTTACCGACCACAAGAGCCTAAAGTACATTTTCACTCAGAAGGAGCTGAACATGAGGCAGCGTAGATGGTTGGAGCTGGTCAAGGACTACGACTGCACCATTAGCTATCATCCTGGGAAAGCTAATGTGGTAGTCGATGCCCTTAGTCGGAGGAGTTATGGCCAGCTATCTTGCTTGTTTACCGGGCAGGATGTCCTTCATCGGGAGTTCGAGCGATTGCAGCTAGAGGCAGTGGAGTTGACTTCAGCAGCTGGGAGCATGTTGGCCTCTTTGGTTGTGGGATCGACTCTTCGAGAGAAGATAGTCGCCGAGCAAAGGGATTGGAGGTCGCCCTTAATACAATGGTTGGAGGAGCCTGTCGCAGGAAAGGATAATCGGGACGACCCAATTGGAAAGAGAGCATTGAGGTTCTACATGTAGAATGGGATCTTATATAAGCGATCGTACGTAGGGCCTCATCTTAGGTGCATGTCGGAGCAGGACGAAGAGTACGTACTAAGGGAGGTGCATGAAGGATGCTGCGGTGACCACCTGAAGGCTATGGCATTGGTTGCGAAGGTGCTTCGGGCTGGATACTTCTGGCCTAAGATGAGGACGATGACACAGGACATTGTACGAAAATGTAAGAAGTGTCAGCAACATAGTCCATTGATCCATCGAGCAGTCCAGAACATGGTCCTGGTCAGCTCGCCTTTGCCTTTTACTCAGTGGGGGGTTGACATATTTGGACCTTTTCCCCAGGCGATGGACCAACAAAAGTTCTTAATTGTAGCAGTGGATTACTTCTCCAAGTGTATTGAGCCCTAGCCATTGGCGATGATCAGAGAAGAAAGGGTGATGAAGTTTATTTTCAACAACATCTGCTGCCGGTACGACATCCCCCAAGTGCTCATATCTGATAATGTAACTCAGTTAAGAGATCGGCATACGATGAGTTGGTGCGAAGAGATGGGCATCAAACAGCTATTTTCCTCGATCGCCCACCCCCAGGCGAATGGGCAAGCCGAGGTCGCTAATAGATCAATTCTAAATGGGTTGAAGGCTAGAATGGAAAGAGCTTCAGGAGCTTGGGTGGACGAACTTGATTCGGTGTTGTGGTCATATCGGACGACGTTGAGGACCCCGACGGGGAAGACGACCTTCAGTCTAGTTTATGGTATGGAGGCCGTCATTCCAGTTGAGGTCGGCCTCAACTCAGAACGGGTGAGCACCTACATGGAAGAAGGAAATGTTGAGCTTCGCAGAGAGGCACTGGACATGGTGGACGAGTTACGTGACCAGGCTGGATTGAGGACGGCGGCTTACAAGAAGCGGATGATGGCTGCCCATGACAAGTCAGTTTGAGCTCGGCGATTCCAAGTGGGTGACCTGGTTTGGCGTCAGGCTGATGCCCTGAAGCATGTTGGAAAGTTAGAGCCGAACTGGGAAGGCCCTTATATTGTTGAAAGGGTATTCGTGGGGTGCGCCTATGAACTAAGCGATGTCGAGGGACGGCTGCTACCACGACCGTGGAATATATCACATTTGAAGAAGTATTATGCGTAGCTGGAGACGTGCTATTTTTAATTGCTTTCATTTGTTATCAGTTATGCTTTAGCAAGACAAGTAAAAAAATTGCATTTGAAGTTTTTTTTAACTTAACTCTTTTCTTGTATGGTATGTGTGAGGGCAACTGCCTGTTAGTCTCGCCTAAGCTCGCGGAGCTAGGCAATGACCTCTGTAGGGCGAAAGTCTGTTAGTCTCGCTTAAGACGTGAAGCTAGGCAACAACCTCTATAGGATGAAAGCCTGTAAGTCTCGCCTAAGCTCGTGGAGAAAGACAACGACCTCTGTAGGGTGAAAGCATATTAATCTCGCCTAAGTTCGCGGAGTTAGGCGACGACCTCTATAGGGCGAAAGCCTGTTACTCTCGCCTAAGTTCGCAGAGTTAAGCGACGACCTTTGTAGGGTGAGAGCCTGTTAGTCTCGCCTAAGCTCGTGGAGTTAGGCGACGACCTCTGTAGGGCGAAAGCCTATTAGTCTCGCCTAAGTTTGCGTAGCTAAGCGACGACCTCTGTAGGGTGGAAGCCTGTCAGTCTCGCCTATGCTCGCGGAGCTTGGCGACGACCTCTATAGGGCGAAAGCCTATTGGTCTCGTCTAAGTTCGTGGAGCTAGGTGACGACTACTGTAGGGTGAGTGCCTGTTTGTCTCGCCTAAGCTCACGGAGCTAGGTGACAAGCTCTGTAGGGCGAAAGCCTGTTAGCCTCGCCTAAGCTCGCAGAGTTAGGCAATGACCTCTGTAGGGCGAAAGCCTGTTCGTCTCGCCTAAGCTCGCGGAGTTGGGCGACGACCTTTCCAGGGCAAAAGACTGTTAGTTCCACCCAAGCTCGTGGAGTTGGGCGACATCCTGCATCGCGTGAATTTGGGCGCGAGTCTTGAATGACTTAGCAATAATTGTGCTAGGTGCAAAAGCCCATTTTCAAGATGCTAAGTGTTTGCGAGACTTGGTGAATGAAGCTCATTACGAAAGGTGAACTATGGTTACTATAAGTACAAGCAATTGAAACGAGTAAGCCAAAAAATGTAAGAATTGCATTAAGACATGGTTCTAACTGGCGATAAGTGAAATAGTTCACAAAACACTACACGACTTCAAGGTTACATGCCAAAATAAGAACAAAATAGGTTCAACACATCTACTTCAAATAAAAGGAAATCGCATGTATGTCTGGAGAGGTGGCACGGCGCCTTCCTACTCGTGGATCCTCTCTATCTCATCTGCAGCAGCCGCTGCAGTGGCCTCTAGGGCTGGCTCCTACCAAGGATGGGTCACAGGAAGAGATTCGTCGCCGTTCCATCCCCTGGGTTAAGGAGGACTCTCCTTAACTTGCCCTGATCCACGGAGAAGGTGAAGCCTTGGGACTTCGCCTCGTCTTATGTCCGCTCGACCCCCTCTCGAAAATACTGGAGACAGGACGTGACGACCAGCTTGAGGAATGCTGTTGAGTCGTGGTAGCGCGACAACAACTCAGCTCGATAGCACTCGAGAAAGCGACCACCGAGCTCCGAGGAGAGAAATGTCTCTTACCCCTTTTTATGGGCCTGGGCAAAGCGCTCATCAACTTGATGTCAAAGTGCCTCCACCTCGCCACAGAGCTTCTCCTTCTCGGCCTTCTCTTGAGCAAAGCCCTGCTTGAGGGTAGCAAGTTGAGCATTCTTTTTGGCCACCTTGCCCTTCAGTTTATTCACCTCGTTGGAGTCGCCATCCATAGCCTCGCTTAGGATGAGAGCTAAACCGGCCATGACGTGTTGAAGGATGTAAAGGTGGTCGCGCATTAACTCAGTGTTTTTAAGTTTTAAGGCATAAAGATAAGTCATGGGGGTATACCTGACTAAGGTGGTACATGGTGTCACTAGCTCGGAGCTCCTTGGTTGGCCATTTGATCATTTTACCTTCGGGGAAGATGGAGAGAAAGTAGGAGCTTGTCGCCGCCATGTCTTTGTTGCCCTCAAAGTGACTTGACTTTATGAGGGTACTCTGCTCGTTACCCTAGGAGGTGGCCTTGCGTTTTTTCAAAAAGTTACTAATAGGAGGCTTGCGGTAGCGCTGCTGGGAGATGACCTTGCTGGTGTCCCCAGGGCGGGTCGCCTGCTGCGACGGCGGGTCGGTGGTCACTGGGACCGCGTCTGCAAGGGTGGTGGCCAGCGGGATCTCGTCGGTGACGACAGTGGTTTTTGGGACAGATATAAGTAAACTAGTTATATGCATATTACTAACATGAAAGAAAGGGTAAGCGATATGACGGCAACTCGGGGTGTCGAGTCTTACCTATGTTGCTCACGGGGTCAACTGTAGTGCCCTGTTCCATTTATTGAATTTCTTGGATTATTCTATTTATCGAATTTTGTTTATGATATTATATTTATTATGTTGATGAGATGCCCCGTTTGTTTATTAGAGTTTTAAAAATATTATTTATTGCTATTATTATATTTAATTGCTATTAATTGCCTAGTTGTCAACATTTGTTGAATTATATTCTATTGTGATATATATATATATAGAAAAGGGATCATATGAGAATGAAAGGTAGTGAAAGAAATGAGAATAAGTTTGGACCATTAGATCAAGCATATCAATGGTTATGATGAAGTCAAACTATGGTCAATCATTAATGGCAATCTAGTAATTATTTGATTATATTTTGATCAAATATGTACATTTACCAATAATTAAGGGTAGTTTAGACATTTAAAAGCTAAAGACTCCTCTGCTTGTACGCTGCAGGTGCTTTCCTTTTTTTCTTCAAACACAACAATCTTGTAGGACCCACCACTGCACACATTAATATTGTATCAACATAAGTATTAAATTCGTACCACCCCACCTACCCCTCTCCCTCATCTTCTTCCCCACACACACTCATACGCGCACACACACACATTATACAACACACACACTAATCAATCGTCGGACCACCATCTCGCTGCCGCACCCACCGCTACACCCGCCGCCGACATCCCTGACCGCCACCAGACACAACCACATAGTCCCTATCTCACTATTAACAAGGTGCCATCTCGCCGGAAAAATCGTGCCGAATTTCCACCACCGTTAATGGCCGTCGTCGCCTCCAGCACGTATGTCGTCTAGCTGTAGGTCAACAACACAACACAACTCCACCGGAGAAGACGACATAGCCACAACCGGCCCCCAACAGCTCCGACGACATTGTTGTCTCCACCACAACCGGACCTCAACAGTCCGAGAAAGCTCCGCCGTCTCCCGCGCTCAGTCAAATCCGCAAGAGAAGTCTGCCGTCGATCCACCGGACGCCATGAGGTGGTCGTGACTCGAGAACGTACGCGGAATGGCCGGAGAACGAGTAGTTGACGTTGGAACTCCGGCGCGGCGGAGCAGTGATGTGTCAGTCGACGGCAAGGTGGCTCCCAGTCGCCGGCGGCGGAGGCTGCTCGTACGCAGGGGAGGACTGAGAGTGACGTGAAAATGTGTTTGGTGATATGAGCTTGTTTTGGTAAATTAGATATTATTAGGGGGCTATTTTGCAATTTCAAATTTAAATTTATGTTTATTTTTATTTATCTATGGCATTTTATAATTTAGTGAAGATTAGTTTATGCACAATAATTACATGTTAGATGCACAATATTTGTGCATATGTGTGCACTTTAAGAAATAATGTCATATGTGTATATGAAATAAAAAATTGATAAATACCCCATTTTTAGAATTCCACAATATTGTGTATAGATATGTGTATTAAAAGTGAAAAATAAATAATCAAAATTAAATGCATAAATTTTAATTGAAAAATTCGACTTAATCGGATTAATTTATCGATCAACATAAATAACAAAAAATAACCGACATAAATTATATTATTTATTATAAAAAACCATGATTACTATTTAATATATTTTCATTTGATATTTTATATTATTCTTTTTGGATTAAAAGAATCAGTATGTATGTAAAAGAAATATCCTAAATGAAAGAAAATCATTTGGTTCATTCCGCACATTACAGACCGACAGCGTGCACTATATTGTGGAACGCATTGCACCTTATCACTGTTAGATTGCACAGAATAATTTATTATATACATTTAAATTAGAATTAATAAGTTAATAATTTTAGTTATTATTTTTAAATTATATTTGGTTTAAAAAAAATTTGAGTTCAGTCGGTTTCGTTCGCTATTTGTGCGATCTGGCAGCCGTGATAAAGTGCTACGTGTTGTTTCATAAAGTGCAACGTGTTGATATATAAAGTGCACTACAGTAATTTTGACACGTTAGCATGTTTGTGTCTTTATGTGGATAGATGAAGTGTTGGATGTTAAAAAATAGATTTATGTTGTGTAGTAGTTTTGGCGGGATATATTGACGTCAATTGTGGTGTGCGGCGATAAAGTGTTGCTTGTTGTTTTATGCAGTGCAACATTTTGTTTTATAAAGTGCAACATGTTGTTAGATAAAGTGCACCATGTTGTTTTATGAAGTGCACTACTTTATACGATCTCATGTAAATTATGTGTATTCAAATATTAGTTTTAATAGGTATAATTATACATCGAATTAACTTAAATAATTAAAATGTTTTATCCTTTATTATTATAAAAGTATATTTAGTATTTTAATATTTTCTATATACTTATATATTATTTTCTAGTTTGGAAAATATAATATATATTTTAATATTTTTTCTGGATTATATATATATAATTTTATTATTCAATTTTGTCGGTACATACACTAAAGTGAAAAACACAAAATTGCAATATGACAAACATTAATGTGTACGTTTTTCGGCCGCTATGTGACCGAAATTTCGTCCCAATCAAATTGAAACCGAACTCTAACGTGCATTTCAATTTTAAAATTTATTAATAATGTGTACTTTAATTAAAATTAATGTGTAATTATCAAATTATTTATGTAATAAGAATTATATTTAGTATTTACATTTTTGTATTTAATATTTTATATTATTAATCTAATTAACATTACCGTACATTTGTTATGCTAGAGTGCAATATCACTAACGCAAAAGTGCAACCGGTCAGTCAATAATGTGCAATAATATATTGATATTTTATCTTATTTTTATTTAATATTTTTTTATTATTTCATGTATTTAAAAGTTATATAAAAATAGTATACTTTTATATAATTTATGTAAAATGCAGATTTGACACAAGGGTGAAATTGAAAATAAATA
>CACSLK010034598.1:33800669-33812374 GCA_902706635.1 Striga hermonthica
TATATATATTATTGAGTGTAGCATATATATTAATGTCGGTTGATTTATTTTAATTTCCCGGACATTATGAGTTGGAACCGAGCCTTATTTAATATTGTCGAGCTCAAGAGGAGACCCAGTCCCAAACCCGAACCCAGGCCCCGCGACCCGCCTCCTCTATTGCTTGGAGAGCAAGATTATTAACCCCTCCCTTGTAACACCCCGCTATCTTATTATTATCAGAGTCAATTTTTCGCAAAAACTTTTTAATTAAAAACTTAATAATTTGCGAAATCTTAAATCGGGATGCTACTAAAGCCTTTTTGTTCTATAAATCCCGTTACCTTTTTCTGAGTCTAACTGTAAAGAAAACGGATTATATTTAATCAAACTAGCATGTAATACTAAACAAAATCCGATAGGCAAATCGGACCAAAATTTGAAAATTGACATGCAAGTTTGAAAAACTGTAAGTGTCAGCGGAAATAAAAGCGTGGAAAAATATATACAACAAAAGTCCACAAAACGGCAGCTAGCCGAATCCATGACCACGACCACCGAACTGAGCTCACACCTCCGGCCCAACGCTGTAATCTGAAGAAGAGAAAAGAGTGGGGGCGTGAGAACTAAAAGCCACTGAGCTCCGCAGAAACCCATACCAAAGTAAACAACAATAATAATTACAATATCATGATCAACAGTATATATCTGAAACTTATATTGATACTGAAACTGATACTTAATCTGCCGGCAAAGCTAAGCCAGAACCATGTGCACACTCTAGTGGAAAATATTACGGCTATCTGAGCCACCACTAGAACTTAGGATGGACTTACGGTATTTGACCACCACCCTAAGCGGAAACTGAATATACATACCTCGAACATGATATTTGTAATTATACTCAATGTAATACCCAGTCTGAGTCCCCCCTATACTGCTGGTTTGATAAATGTAAGTGCTGATTGTCTGCTAACCGTTCAAACTGTAAAAATATATAAATAAACAAATACTAAGTACTATACTCAGACTTACTAAAAATAACTGCTAAGATGCTCGACTCTAACTGATAATTTAACTGAGTTTACTGGAACAGTCTAGGGTGCTATTTTAACTGATTTTAAATATGAACTTAACTGGTATTGCTATACTGGACTGACTAGGCTCGGAAATTAACTGAAATTCTAAAATAAATTCGAATCGGATCAACAAATACTGAACTACTTAAATAACCGGTTTAGACCGGCCGGTTCACTAACTGGATGGACCGCCGGCTTACTGTGGCCGCGCGGTCGGCCGCTGACTCGGGCTAGCCGACTTGGTCCCGCGTAGGGCCTGATGGTTCCCAGGCTGTCGCATGCACTGGCTGGGCGTGACTTAGGTGCCGTCGGGTGTGACTGGCACAAGCCCGCGCTCGGGTGATGACCATCGAGTGCTGCTGGGCACGGCCGATGGCCACTAGGCACTTGGACGCGCGACTTGCCACTGCGAGCACGCTGGCTTCGGTACTGATGCGTACGAGCACTGTCGGGTGCTGCTGTGCACCACAGATAGGCAACGAGGTACGCTGGCCAACGCTACTCGCACGCACTAGTGCGACTGGTGCCACAAGGGAGCTTGAGCATGCTGTTGGGCACTGTCCGAGGCCTACTATACACGCTGGCGTGCTGTTGGGCGCGCTGGCGGGCGCTGGGACCTACCAGCATGCGTCTGGGCATTGTGATGAAGATCGCGTGTCCTGACTGCCGATAAGTCGCTTGCCCGTGCCTTGAATCGCCGATAGGTGCTTCTCGAGCCACAACCGCGCCTCTTGAAACAAATAAAATTATAATAGAATATTGGTGTAAAATTAAAGCAAAGTGTTTGAACCGAAGTTCGGGATTTTTACTAAATAAGACAATTCAAAGATTCAATTTATCATCAAAAATAACAAGAGCAAGGGCCTTTATATAGACACCAAATAAATCTAGTCCTATTCTAACTATACCTAAAAGCAATTAAATATTAAGTGTCCTAAACAATCTAGATATTATATAGCAATAAGGAAACTAAATAACTAAGGGATCTTGAAAATCCTTGACTCGCACTCCAAGTAAGAAAGAATAATCTAGAGAAGTTTCAACTCAAAATACTCCTAGAAGACTCCTTTTCTTGACCGACAAGTCGTCCCCACGCGCTGCCCCAGGCAGCCCTGTGGCCGCGTGCGTGTGCAAACCGCGCGCGCTGCTGCCCTGCACTCGCACGCATGCTGGTGCCCTGTGTTAGAGTAGGATACCCGGCGTTCCAATCAAATTGGACGTATTCTACTTATAAATACAATCTATTGGAATTATATTAAATAATAACGCATTACTTTATTTTAAGAGTAAGCATTTATAATATATTTACACTTAAGATCAAGTCCCTAGACCACTTATAGCTATAAGATATGGTTGCGCATAGAGATAGTGATCATGGAACATATCTTGAAAGTTGTGATCTTAAATATAGTTCCAAGTCGTTGGATGTTTCGAGATGGGATATCGAATAAATCCGTAAAAGACTTTCACATAGTATGTATGCTTATTAGATAAGAATGTTGCACTCCATCAACATTAGCGTGGGATGCAAATACATTTATGTGGGTGCTTGTTAGAGAACAAGTTCACTGAACATGACCGTATCAAAATTCTTAATGAAAGTTTATCATGTCGTATAAGAATTTTCATGTTACAATAGTACATGATTAATCCTTAGACTTGAGGCACGATGGTAACTTTGTGCATATTATATTTTACTTTGATTTATCCTTTTGATTGCTAGAAAAATCGTATAAAGGGATATTTTGGGTATTATATTAATATGTATGGAAGTTTGTCAGTGGCCAACAAAGGATTCGACACTTATGAAGGTAAGTGTATTTCCTATGTGTTTCATAGTTAGTAATTCAAAGTCCTTGGCCAAGGCAGGATGAATAGAGATTCATAAACGAATTACTAAACTTGAATGGAATCATAGTTATTAAATCAATTTGGGTTTCGACAAAATTATACCCAAAGATTTAATCGAGAAATTGGATGTCGAAAGGATTTTACATGTATGGATTTGTAATCGAAATAGGTTTACTCGCTATTCACTTAATACTAAATTCATGCTACTTGCTAGATGTTCCCATGATATGTGGGTTCTTGAATTAAAGAGTTAATTCAAGAATAAGAGTTAATATGAATAACTCAAATTACAAAGAGTTGTAAACCCACTACTAGTATTAATTGTGAACCTAAAAGGTCACACCAATTTTTGAATGAATGTAAAGTATTTCTAAAGAGTTAGAATTAATTGATAAATCTAATTTGATTAGATATCAATTAAAGGAATATATTAAATTAATCAATTAGATTTATTAATTGAATTTTGGATATTAATTTAGTAATTAATAGAATTACTAATTAATAGTTGGAATTTAAAATTGGATTTTAAATTTCAAATCCAAATAATAATAAGATTATTAAATAAGGAAATGGAAGAATAGATTAAAATAATAAAGTCTTGAAAAATGTTTTCAAGAATTATTATTTTATTATTTATCTTTAATATGATTGAAGATTAAATATTAATAAGAATAAATTAATTATGGTGGTTTGGAGTTGTTAATCAATCCACATAATTAATTTTATTTTTATTAATACAATAATAATGATTGATGGTGGTTATAAACCAATCACATTATTAATTAAAAGTCAATATTTGGTATGATTATTTAAATAAAATTTGATTTTATTTAAAATAAAATATATATCAAATATTGATTATTTTATGCTAAAATGTTTAGTATAAATAGGTGCAAAATGTTTGCACATTGATTGCTATGTTTTTGAGCAAAATTCTTCCAAGAGAAAAATCATTCAAAGAGTTGAGTGATAATACAAGAAAGTGTTCTTGAAAAATTTCCTTATAAATATATATTTCATACTTATTGAATAAAACCGAGTAGTTTCTACTAGCGAAGGAACTATTGTCGGAACCGAACTTCAAAAGGTGGATACGATTAGAGGGAAGACATTTGGATTCCTAAAGTGAGTAACCACAAGAAGTGATCGTTACCAAACCGGGAATTGATTTTCTCATACATCGTCAGTTTTTGAAGGAGTTCAAGAACAAAGGTAATTTTTATAAATTACATATCAAATCAAAATTAGTAAAAGTTACTAGATTTTAAATGTTGCTTATTTGTTATCTCGTTATACTTATGTACAGAATAAGTATTTATAAGATAAATACTTATAAAATTTTTAAATTCCGCTGCAAACTCTGTTTCGTACGGTATATCGAACCCAACACTGGTATCAGAGCAATTTTACGAGTTAGCATCTTTAAAATCAGATTTTGATTTGAAATATTGTTAAAAACACGAACTGGAATAAAAATCGAATAGAGTATTAAAAAACACGAGTCGTGCAAGATGACACGACTCGTGTGACTGGTCATGTGGGGTCACACGACCCGTGTGAAGAAGTCACACGAGTCGTGTGACTAGTCGTGTCACCTCACACGAGTCGTGTGAGGTGTGACACGGGTCGTGTGACATAAAATTTTTCTGAATTTTTTCTTAGTCACTTTCGTATTTTTCACACGAGTCGTGTGACTTGTAACACGAGTCGTGTAACTGATCTTCGATCAGAAACAAGCTGTTTTGACTTAATATGAGTCATTACTACATCAACATATTAAATTAGTGAATTTATATGGTTGATTTAGGGATGATCATGAGCCTTTTATGAATGAATGATTGCATGTTTTATTCAATAAGATTGTATATTGCATTTTTATCCAATGAGATTGAAGAAATGTAATTCATCGAGACCTGCGAGTCTTTTGAATTATGATTTGTAAAATTTTTAAATTTTTGTATCGTTATAAGATTAGATCAAGGTGGAGACCGTTCGATGCGAAAGGCCGACGCATGTGTGGGTAATTATACAAGTTGTAAATCTTGAAGGCCTGTGCTTGTACGGGTAGATAAAATAAATTGTAATAGAAGTAGTTCTATTTATTTGTTTTATCACGTACATAGGCATACACCCATTTTGGCTCCAATGGGGTCGTATAGGCAAGGACATGATCGTCCCACCATATGCATGCATTAGATGTATGTTAGGTTTATTTATGTTTGTGATTCATGCGATGAATAATACGATAAATAAACACGTAAAGATGGTAATCGATGAGATCTAATAAGAACCCTAAAGAATTAATTTGATTAATTCATATCAAATCAATAATGGATAAAAATAAGTTGGAACTTATCAATCCAGACCTTCCATCAAAAGTAGACGACATGAGATGCTACGATGCTTTATCACTGACCATGAGTCGTGGGGTGGTTTTGTGTCGAAAGTTGTGATCCCTACTAAGTATAAGAGATACTCATGAGACGGATTCCTCTTTGTGTTGACCATGAGTCGTGGGACATTCTGGTGGGCCGTTATCATAAATGTTTGATGGGTTTGATTTGACACTGAGTAATATATACAGTCATAAAATTGAGGTATATAAGGAAAGGTGAGGCAAAACATCTTGAAGGTTGTATAGTGATACAATTGTCAAAAGTTGACTACCAGTATAAATGTTCCATGCATACTCATAAAATTGGGATATGGAATATTTTTATTGGACTTCAAGCCCACTATAAAAATTAAATTTTCATAATTAAAATGAGGTTTTAATTAAAATAGTGGGAGACATTTAATGTTAAAGACCTAATATTAAATGAATATAAATTCCATAGTCTGATTATTTTCTGCTTCGTTTGTTTTTGTAGACCACTCTACTAAAATGGCAAAGAATGCAATTGCAAGTATCCTTGAACAAAACAAATTAACTGGACCCAATTTTAATGATTGGCTGAGGAACCTGAAAATTGTTCTACAGTCTGAAAAAAGGGACTATGTATTGGACAAAGCCCCTCCTCCTCCACCCGAGGATCAGACATCTGATGAGTATGAAGAATACTTACGTCATACTGATGACAATCTCCAAGCTCGGTGCTACATGTTAGCATCAATGTCAAATGAGTTACAGAGACAGAACGAACTGTTAAATAATGCTTCTGAAATCCTCCTTCATCTACAAGAGTTGTATGGTGATAGGACGCGGCAAATTAGATACCAGATATCTGAAGAGCATTTCAGGTGTCGTATGACTGAGGGCTCTTCAGTTCATGATCATGGCTGAAGATGATAACTCTTGTTGAAAGGCTTTCGTCCCTTGGAGTCATTATGGATAATGAACTCTATGTGGATCTCATGCTGCAATCTCTGCCATCGTCATTTGATAGCTTTGTTGTTAACTTTAACAAGCATAATATGGAGACTTCTCTGCCAGAATTAGTGAACATGTTAAAGACGGCTGAATCCACAATCAAAAAGGATAAGTCGGTGCTTCTTGTTGGATCCACTTCTGGATCAAAGGCTTTAAAGTCTAAGAAAAGGAAGGGGAAGGGAAAGGTTCCCAATAAACTCAACAAGAAGGTAAATAACAACAAAGGGAAGAACAAAGAGAAGGTTAATTCTCAGTCTAATCATGAATGTTATCATTGTGGTAAAACTGGGCATTGGAAGAGGAACTGCAAGGAGTATCTTGCTAGCCTGAAAAGTTCAGGTATTTATTTTGTTGAAGTTAACTTATCAGTTAACGATTCTTCTTGGGTATTGGATACCGGCTGTGGCTCACATATTTGCAATGATTTGCAAATGATGGCAAAAAGTAACAAGCTAGAAGATGATGAAACAATCCTAAGGATGGGCAATGGAGCAAGAGTTGCTGCCAAAGCAATTGGGGCTGTTTATCTAGCTTTAAATAATGATGTAAAAATTTGTCTTACAAATTGTTTGTATGTTCCGGATGTTATAAGAAACATTATTTCTATTCTAGTAATGGATAGAGAAGGTTTATGTTTGTTATTGAGAATGGAAGATGTTCCATTTTCAAGCATACAACATTTATATATTCCAGAAATTTGACAAATGGGTTATATACCATTACACCACAAAGTCCCATCCTAACTATTCAACAAAATAAAATAAAATTAGATAACCATAGTTCATTCACACTTTGGCATGCTCGATTAGGTCATATATCTGAAAAGAGGATAAACAAATTGGGACCAAAACTCGACCTTAGGGGAGAGGAAAGGTTGCCTACTTGTGAGTCATGTCTTAAAGGTAAAATGACAAAATCACCATTTGTTGGACAAGTGGAGCGAGCTAAAGGTCTGTTGGATTTGATCCATACAGATGTTTGTGGACCACTAAATGTTAGTGCCAAGGGGAAATACTACTATTTCATAACTTTTACTGATGATTATTCACGGTATAGTTATGTATACCTATTAAGGTACAAATTTGAAGTATTTGAAAAGTTCAAAGAATTCAGAAATGAAGTAGAGAAACAAATTGGTCGTAGTATAAAAGTTCTTCGATCAGATCCAGGAGGTGAATATTTGACCAATGAGTTTCTTGATTATTTAAGAGATAATGAGATTATTTCACAGTGGACACCTCCTGGAACTCCACAACTCAATGGGGTTTCAGAAAGGAGGAATCGAACATTGTTGGACATGGTTCGATCAATGATGAGTTCCACTAGTTTACCTCTTCATTCTGGGGCTATGCCTTAGAAACAGCAACACATATTTTGAATAGAGTGCCATGTAAAGTTGTACCCAGCACACCTTATGAGATATGGTGTGGCAAAACACCCTCGTACAAGTATTTAAAAGTATGGGGTTGTACTGCTTATGTGAAGCAGTTAGTGGGAGGTAAGTTGGATATGAGATCCATCTTATGTAAATTTGTGGGGCATCCAAAAGAGTCTATTGGATACTATTTCTATGACCCCTCTGAACAAAAGGTGTTTGTTTCGAGGAATGCTGTTTTCTTAGAGGAAGAGTTTCTCTTAAAGAATAGTGGAGTCATAGAACTTAATGAAGAACCACAAGAAATTCCACAAAATACCACAAATAATGTACCAGTAGAGAATGGACCATCTGTAACACAACCTCTTCGGAGATCTGAAAGGATTTCTAGGGTGCCTGAGAGGCTATACCTATTGTTAGAGAACAATGAAGAGGGACTTCTTTTGGATACTGATCCAATAAGCTATGATGAGGCAATGTCGGACATTGACTCAGATAAATGGCAAGAATCTATGTATTCAAACAAAGTATGGACTTTGGTTGAACCACCACAGGGTATTGTACCCATAGGTTTTAAATGGGTTTACAAACGAAAACGCGGTGGAGATGGAGAAGTAAATACTTTTAAAGCAAGACTGGTTGCTAAAGGTTATACTCAAAAAACAAGGACTTGATTATGAGGAAACTTTTTCACCAGTAGCAATGCTTAAATCTATTCGGATATTGCTAGCCATAGCTGCGTATTATGACTACGAGATATGGCAAAATGGATGTGAAAACTGCTTTTCTTAATGGAAACATTAAGGAAGACATTTATATGAAACAGCTGCAGGGTTTCATATCCAGTGGGAGCGAACAAATGGTTTGTAAGCTTAAAAGGTCCATTTATGGACTTAAACAAGCTTTGAGAAGTTGGAACATTCGGTTTGATGAAACGATCAAAACGTTTGATTTTCATCAGAATCTGGATGAACCATGTGTTTATAAGTGGGAATGCAGTTTCATTTGTTGTTCTATATGTTGATGACATCCTACTCATTGGGAATGATATAGGAATGTTACAATCAACACGGACATGGTTGTCTAAACAGTTCTCCATGAAAGATTTGGGAGAAGCATCCTTTATCCTAGGGATAAAAATCTATAGAGATAGATTTAAAAGGATGATTGGACTATCCCGGTCTACGTACATAAATAAGGTACTAAAAAGGTTTAGTATGGAAGAATCCAAACGTGGATATATTCCAATGAGTCATGGAGTTTCACTTTCTAAAATGATGTCTCCAAAGACGCCTGAAGAAAGAGAACGGATGAGTCATATACCTTATGCATCAGCTATTGGTAGCATTATGTATGCAATGTTATGTACAAGACCATGTTGCTCATGCACTTAGTGTAACGAGCAGATATCAGTTTAATCCAGGTGAAGAACACTGGAAAGCCGTTAAGATGATTCTTAAGTACTTACGAAGGACTAAGGATATCTTTATGGTATACGACAATGGAGAATTGAAATTAGAAGGCTTTACTGATCCTGGTTTTCAGTCCGATAAAGACAACTATAAATCCATGTCTGGATACTTATTCACTCTGAATGGAGCAGCAGTTAGTTGGAAACGTTCCAAACAAGAAACGATTACTGACTCTACAACAGAGACTGAAGATCTCTGCAAAGGAAGTTGTTTGGATAAGGAACTTCATCCAAGGGTTGGGTGTAGTACCATCTGTTGTTGATCCAATAACAATTTATTGTGATAATAATGGGGCTATTGCGCAAGCAAAGGAACCAAGATCTCATCAAAGATCCAAGCACATTATGAGACGATACTATTTGATTAGAGAAATCATTGGTAGATGAGACGTCGTAATGGAGCGAGTCGACTCAGCAGAAAATATAGCAGACCCCTTAACTAAGCCTTTATCACATAAAGTGTTTGAAGGACATCTTGAGAAGATGGGTCTAAGATACATGAGTGATTGGAACTAGGGCAAGTGGGAGATTGTTAGAGTAGGATACCCGGCGTTCCAATCAAATTGGACGTATTCTACTTATAAATACAATCTATTGGAATTATATTAAATAATAAGGCATTACTTTATTTTAAGAGTAAGCATTTATAATATAATTGCACTTAAGATAAAGTCCCTAGATCACTTATAGCTATAAGATATGGTTGCGCATAGAGATAGTGATCATGGAACATATCTTGAAAGCTGTGATCATAAATATAGTTCCAAGTCGTTGGATGTTTCGAGATGGGATATCAAATAAATCCGGAAGAGACTTGCACATAGTATGTATGCTTATTAGATAAGAATGTTGCATTCCATCAACATTAGCGTGGGACGCAAATACATATATGTGGGTGCTTGTTAGTGAACAAGTTCACTGAACATGACCGTATGAAAATTCTTAATGAAAGTTTATCATGTCGAATAAGAATTTTCATGTTACAAAAGTACATGATTAATCCTTAGACTTGAGGCACGATGGTAACTTTGTGCATATTATATTTTACTTTGATTTATCCTTTTGATTGCTAACACAATCGTATAAAGGGATATTTTGGGTATTATATTAATATGTATGGAAGTTTGTCAGTGGCCAACAAAGGATTCGATACTTATGAAGATAAATGTATTTCCTATGTGTTTCATAGTTAGTAATTCAAAGTCCTTGGCCAAGGCAGGATGAGTAGAGATTCATAAACGAATTACTAAACTTGAAATGGAATCATAGTTATCAAATCAATTTGGGTTTCGACAAAATCATACCCAAAGATTTAATCGGGAAATTGGATGTCGAAATGATTTTACATGTATGGATTTGTACTCGAAATAGGTTTACTTGCTATTCACTTAATACTAGATTCATGCTACTTGCTAGATGTTCCCATGATATATGGGTTCTTGAATTAAAGAGTTAATACAAGAACAAGAGTTAATATGAATAACTCAAATTACAAAGAGTTGTAAACCCACTACTAGTATTAATTGTGAACCTAAAAGGTCACACCAATTTTTGAATGAAGGTAAAATTCAAATAGTATTTTTAAAGAGTTAGAATTAATTGATAAATCTAATTTGATTAGATATCAATTAAAGGAGTATATTAAATTAATCAATTAGATTGATTAATTGAATTTTGGATATTAATTTAGTAATTATTAGAATTACTAATTAATAGTTGGAATTTAAAATTGGATTTTAAATTTCAAATCCAAATAATAATAAGATTATTAAATAAGGAAATGGAAGAATAGATTAAAATAATAAAGTCTTGAAAAATGTTTTCAAGAATTATTATTTTATTATTTATCTTTAATATGATTGAAGATTAAATATTAATAAGAATAAATTAATTATGGTGGTTTGGAGTTGTTAATCAATCTACATAATTAATCTTATTTTTATTAATACAATAATAATGATTGATGGTGGTTATAAACCAATCACATTATTAATTAAAAGTCAATATTTGGTATGATTATTTAAATAAAATCTGATTTTATTTAAAATAAAATATGTATCAAATATTGATTATTTTATGCTATAATGTTTCGTATAAATAGGTGCAAAATGTTTGCACATTGATTGCTAAGTTTTTGAGCAAAATTCTTCCAAGAGAAAATTCATTCACAGAGTTGAGTGATAATACAAGAAAGTGTTCTTGAAAAATTTTCTTATAAATTTATATTTTTCATACTTATTGAATAAAACCGAGTAGTTTCTACTAGCGAAGGAACTTTGTCGGAACTGAACTTCAAAAGGTGGATACGATTAGAGGGAAGACATTTGGATTCCTAAGTGAGTAACCACAAGAAGTGATCGTTACCAAACCGGGAATTGATTTCCTCATACATCGTCAGTTTTTGAAGGAGTTTAAGAACAAAGGTAATTTTTATAAATTACATATCAAATCAAAATTAGTAAAAGTTACTAGATTTTAAATGATGCTTATTTGTTATCTCGTTATACTTATGTACGGAATAAGTATTTATAAGATAAATACTTATAAAATTTTTAAATTTCGTTGCAAACTCTGTTTCGT
>CACSLK010034598.1:33869400-33894458 GCA_902706635.1 Striga hermonthica
TAAGTGCTAGTGTAATCCTTCAGTCATAGACCAACTGAATCGGGAATACACTACAGCCTTTTTCCAAATGGGGTCTCACTGCCAGTCTAGACTGTGAACGAATAGTTTAGTCTTATAAGGAACCGATAGGTGATCTTTCCGTTCGAAACTCTTCGAACCACACTATCTCAATATAAGACATGGAGTATGTATTGAATAAATAAATAAACTGCAAACATATGTACTTTGACCGAAACATGATTGCCAGATCAAAATGGAATTGATAGAAACTGCAAAACACAGCTTTTACAGCATACCTCTAACATGTACGCCCCTTCCTATCGCGCGCATCAAGGCACGATTTGCACCGCTCGATCGTGCTCACCTCTCCGTCGTTGATCGACTTCGACTACTCGCCTATGGTCCTAGCTCGTCCCATGGGTCCCAACCTTCCAACCCAATGCAATCTCCGGCATGCCATATCCAACCATCTTCCATCCTTTGCACTCCCTTTCTTCTAGCCTCCATTTTCCAAGCTCGTTTCTTTCTTGCACAAAGCCCACACCAACGACTTGCCTTCTTAGCCTTTACCATGCGTTGTCTCTTGGCCTTGCGTTTCCTAGCCTTCAACTTCAATCTTGGACCACATCCTTTTTGCCAATGTCTCACGGATGAAGGTCGATAAATCGGACTTGATGGCTCCTCCAGCATGTTTTCCAACCATATATCGAGATCTTCGACCATCCCGTCACTTGACTCACCGAGGTTAATAACCACTTCCATATCATTCCCCTCCTCTGCAAGACTTTCCTTGTCCTCAAGGATAATGAAATTTAATGCACCTTCATCATCATTGTTTTGAATGTTGGCCAATACAGCTTCCCTGGCTTCCACGAGTTGTCGTTTATGCATCTCCAAATCTCTTCGCTCGTGAAGCTCCTCTAAATACTCTTGCTCGCATGCAGTTATTTCCCTCTCCAAGCCTTCTAGATATTCGAGATCTTCTAAATCCAATTCATCTAAGAAGACCATATTTTTTTTTTGATTCTCAAGAATAAAAACAACTAGGATGACACTTTTTTTTTTTTATACTCTCAACTCACGAAAAAGAAAAGAAAAAGAATAAAAAATTCGAACTAAAATTCGAACTAAAAGAAAAGAAATTCGGCCCCTCAGCAAAAGGCAAACCGCAAAAAGAAAAAGATAGATAGACAAAAACCTTGATCGGACACTCTCTCAATGAAAGCACAAATGATGACGGATCACGATTCTTGTCTATTTGGTGTGAATAATCGCGCACTCAGGGCCTTCGACTAAACACGATAGTTGTGACTAATAGACGCATTCAGGGCCTTCTCTTAGACACGATTTGTATGATAAACACGCACTAATGGCCTTGCTTAAACACACGATTGAACATAACGTTCTTCAAGGAAGTAAAATCCTACTACTACTAAATTATTCTTGCTTGACTTGCACTCCAATCCAAAGTCTTGAGCTCCAAGTCATGCTCCTCTAGGTCAGTCGGCCGCCTCACTCGCACCGCCCAAGCGCGCGCCGCCCTCGGATCATATTCCTCATCGCGCGCTTTGCCTCTGTCGCATGCGCACGACTTCGTGCGCCCCGAGTATGCGCCGCCTTGCCCCCGCGCGTGTGTGCCTGCCTTACCTAGTCCTCCGCTGCTTAAGACGTCCGCGCCCATTCTGCACTCGCGCGCCATTGCGCGCTCCCAGCATTCGCCGTCTATCTCGCGCGCGTGTGCGTCAGCCCCCAGCACTCCTACACCCGCTCGGCTTCGGACGTCACCCGCGTTGCCTTCACTTGCGCGCCTCGCGCATGCCCCGCATTCGCTGCCCAACTGCCGTGCGTCCTCGCCACCTTCACGAGTGTCGTGCACGCCCGCCGTCTCGCCATCGTCATCGCGCCCCGCGGTTACCCAGCGCATCCCACCTACGCCGATTCTCCAATCCTCTACCGCGCATACTCGTGCACCCGACGCTATCCGCGTGCTACTAACCTCTGTTGCCGGCTCGTCTATTGCGCACCCGCGTATGCTCGGCGCTATCCATGTACTCCCCTTCCTATCGCGCGCATCAAGGCACGATGTGTGCCGCTCGCTCGTGCTCGCCTCTCCATCATTGATCGACTTCGACTACTCGTGCGATGGTCCTAGCTCGTCCCATGGGTCCCAACCTTCCAACCCAATGCAATCTCCGGGACGCCATATCCAACCATCTTCAATCCTTTGCACTCCTTTTTCTTCTAGCCTCCATTTTCCAAGCTCGTTACTTTCTTGCACAAGGCCAACAGCAACGACTTGCCTTCTTAGCCTTTACCTTGCATTGTCTCTTGGCCTTGCGTTTCCTAGCCTTCAACTTCAATCTTGGACCACATCCTTTCTGCTAATCTCTCACGCATGAAGGTCGATAAATCGGAATTGATGGCTCCTCCAGCATGTTTTCCAACCATATATTGAGATCTTCGACCATCCCGTCACTTAACTCACCGGGGTTAATAACCACTTCCGTGTCATTCCTCTCCTCTTCAGGACTTTCTTTGTCCTCAAGGATAATGAAATTTAACGCACCTTCATCATCATTGTTTTGAATGTTAGTCAATACAGCTTCCCTGGCTTCCACGAGTTGTCGTTCGTGCTTCTCCAAATATCTTCGCTCGTGAAGCTCCTCCAAATACTCTTGCTCCCATGCGGTGAATTCCCTCTCAAAGCCTTCTAGATATTCGAGATCTTCTAAATCCAACTCATCTAATGGTAAGAAGACCATTTTTTTTTTTATTCTCAAGAATAAAAACAACTAGGATGACACTTTTCATTTTTGATACTCTCAACTCACGAAAAAGAAAAGAAAAGAATAAAAAATTCGAACTAAAATTCGAACAAAAAGAAAAGAAATTCGCCCCCTCAGCAAAAGGCAAACCGAAAAAAAAGAAAAAGATAGATAGACAAAAACCTTGACCGGACACTCTCTCAATGAAAGTACAAATGATGACGGATCGCGGTTCTTGTCTATTTGGTGTGAATAATCGCGTACTCAGGGCCTTCGACTAAACACGATAGGTGTGACTAACAGACGCATTCAGGGCCTTCTCTTAGACACGATTTGTATGATAAACACGCACTAATGGCCTTGCACACACGATTGAACATAACTTTATTTTCTATTCCTCCTCGCGTGCGGACTCGCGCGCTCTGTCTGTGTCGCACGCGCACGACTTCGTGCACCCCAAGTCTTCGCCGCCTTGCCCCCGCGCGTGCGTGCCCGCCTTACCTAGTCCTCCGCTGCATATGACGTCCGCGCCCATACTGCACTCACGCGCCATTGCACGCTCCTAGCATTCGCCATCCATCTCACGCGCGTGTGCGTCAGCCCCCAGCACTCCTACACTCGGTCGGCTTAGGACGTCGCCTGCGTTGCCTTCACTTGCACGCCTCGCGCGCGCCCCACATTTGCTGCCCAACTACCGCGCGTCCTCGCCACCTTCGCGAGTGCTGCGCACACCCGCTGTCTTGCCATCGTCATCGCGCCCCGCAGTTACCCAGCGCGTCCCGCCTACGCCGATGCTCCAATCCTCTACCGCGCATCCCCGTGAACCCGACGCTATCCGCGTGCTGCTAACCTCCGTTGCCGGCTCGTCTGATGCGCACCCCGTACGCCCGACACTGTCCATGTACTCCCCTTACTATCCGGCGCATCAAGGCACGATGCGCGCCGCTCACTCGTGCTCGCTTCTCCATCGCCGATCGACTTCGACTGCTCGCCCGATGGTCTTAGCTCTTCCCATGGGTCCCAACTTTCCGACCCAATGCAATCTCCGACACGCCATATCCAACCATCTTCAATCCTTTGCACTCCTTTTCTTCTAGCCTCCATTTTCCAAGCTCGTTACTTTCTTGCACAAGGCCCACACCAACGACTTGCCTTCTTAGTCTTTACCTTGCGTTGTCTCTTGGCCTTGCGATTCCTAGCCTTCAACTTCAATCTTGGACCACATCCTTTCTGCCAATCTCTCACGCATGAAGGTCGATAAATCGGAATTGATGGCTCCTCCAGCATGTTTTCCAACCATATATTGAGATCTTCGACCATCCCGTCACTTGACTCATCGGGGTTAATAACCACTTCCGTGTCATTCCTCTCCTCTTCAAGACTTTCTTTGTCCTCAAGGATAATGAAATTTAACGCACCTTCATCATCATTGTTTTGAATGTTAGCCAATACAACTTCCCTGGCTTCCACGAGTTGTCGTTCGTGCTTCTCCAAATCTCTTCGCTGGTGAAGCTCCTTCAAATAATCTTGCTCCCATGCGGTGAATTCCCTCTCAAAGCCTTCTAGATATTCGAGATCTTCTAAATCCAACTCATCTAATGGTAAGAAGACCATTTTTTTTTTTTTTTGATTCTTAAGAATAAAAACAACTAGGATGACACTTCATTTTTGATACTCTCAACTCACGAAAAAGAAAAGAATAAAAAATTCGAACTAAAATTCGAACAAAAAGAAAAGAAATTCGGCCCCTCAGCAAAAGGCAAACCGAAAAAAAGAAAAAGATAGATAGACAAAAACCTTTATCGGACACTCTCTCAATGAAAGCACAAATGATGATGGATCGCGGTTCTTGTCTATTTGGTGTGAATAATCGCGTACTCAGGGCCTTCGACTAAACACGATAGGTGTGACTAACAGACGCATTCAGTGCCTTCTCTTAGACATGATTTGTATGATAAACACGCACTAATGGCCTTGCTTAAACACACGATTGAACATAACGTTCTTTTGTATTCACTCATCAATTCTTCCATGCGTAACAATGAAGAGGTACATGGGTATTTATAGGTGCATAAAGTAAATCTAAGCTTAATCAAACTAGATCTCCTAAATCATTAATTAAAAGCAACAAAGAAATAAATTCTACTACTACTAAATTATTCTTGCTTGACTTGCACTCCAATCCAAAGTCTTGAGCTCCAAGTCATGCACCTCTAGGTCCTTCGGCCGCCTCACACGCACCGCCCAAGCGCGCGCCACCCTTGGCTCCTATTCCTCCTCGCGCGAGGACTCGCGCGCTCTGCCTCTGTCGCACGCGCACGACTTCATGCGCCCCAAGTCTGCGCCGCCTTGCCCCCGCGCGTGCGTGCCCGCCTTACCTAGGCCTCTGCTTCTTAAGACGTCCGCGCCCATACTGCACACGCGCGCCATTACGCGCTCCCAGCATTCGTCGTCCATCTCGCGCGCGTGTCCGTCAGCCCCCAGCACTCCTACACCCGCTCGGCTTAGGACGTCGCCCGCGTCGCCTTCACTTGCGCGCCTCGCGCGCGCCCCGCATTCGCTGCCCAATGTCGCGCGTCCTCGCCACCTTCACGAGTGCCGTGCAAGCCCACCGTCTCGCCATCGTCATCGCGCCCCGCGGTTACCCAGCGCGTCCCGCCTACGCCGATGCTCCAATCCTCTACCGCGCATCCCCGTGAACCCAACGCTATCCGCGTGCTACTAACCTCCGTTGTCGGCTCGTCTGCTGCGCACCCGCGTATGCCCGGCGCTGTCCATGTACGCCCCTTCCTATCACAAGCATCAAGACACGATGCGCGCCGTTCGCTCGTGCTCGTCTCATCGTCGCCAATCGACTTCGACTGCTCGCCCGATGGTCCTAGCTTGTCCTATGGGTCCCAACCTTCCAACCCAATGCAATCTCCGGCACGCCATATCCAACCATCTTTCATCCTTTGCACTCCCTTTCTTCTAGCCTCCATTTTCCAAGCTCGTTTTTTTCTTGCACAAGACCCACACCAACAACTTGCCTTCTTAGCCTTTACCTTGCGTTGTCTCTAGGCCTTGCGTTCCCTAGCCTTTGTTGGGTTCTGTTAGGAACGTCAAACAACATGCATAGTATTGAACTTTATCGAAATAAATCCTAACGCAGCGGAATCTATAGTTAGGATATGGACGTTTACCTTTTAAAATTTTTGCCGACTCTGAGACGATGTAGAGTACCGTTGGTGAAGTTCGTCTGAACACCACAACCTAATGGGCAGATAGGTTTGGCCTTTAGTTGATTCTAATCAACTCGTCAAACGGATCACGGTTGTACGGCACGCGGGTCTCGGCGTCGGGTTGCAGCGGGCAGCACGTGCTCGTCGGGCGCGGGCAGCGAACGGGTACGCGGGCGTCGTGCGTGTGCGCGTGCAACAACGGACTGGCGCTGGCAGCGAGCATGTGTGCATCGGATCGCTGGCGTGACGTGCGTGTTCTTGGCAGGGCGCATCGGGCTCTAGGCGGACGTGCGCAGGGAACGCGGATCACGCAGGCGTGTGGTGGAGCGACTCCTTGTCGTGCGAGGAAAGGTGCGTGCGTGACGAATGGGCGCTGGGACCTCTCGCGGGTGTCGACTGGCAGCGATGGCGAACGAATGTGCGAGCGGGCATCACTGGGAAATCGCGATCGGTGGCAACGTGCAAGCAGGCGTCGTCCGCAATGGTCAAGCGTCGCTGGGCGTAGTTGGGACGTGGGTCGTTGCTGGCGATGTGGTGCGGCAGCACTCGGGTTTGCGCGGCGGACCTTCCGACGGCGATGCGATTTTTTGGCAGCAGATCACGGCGGCGATTGGCGGCGGTGATGATGTGATGAAGATGACCAGAATTTATGTCTTTTAGAAAGCTCAATTAATTTTACCAAAAAGCCTTCTAATGGATTACCTAAACACCTACTTCGATTAAACTTGGTGGAGCGTTTAATCGAAACTCCCTAACTCTCCAAAGATGTAATTCTCTCGCGTATGTAGTAGAGAAAATCAACCAAGACAACATTGTAGGAGAGGTTGGGACATGGTGTATTTATAGGCTCCATTAGGGACCTTAAGGAGGTGCTAAATATGGGCTTATTCCATTAGGCCCTATGAATCCTAATTCTATTCCAATACTAATTTTATGTTGAAAAGAAATCTTCATTAATCCTCTCCTTCTAGAAGATTCCTAAGTCTCCTAACAATAGAGAAGATCCTTGTAGGAATATCTTTCCTAATTAAATTAATAACCATGGAATAAAATTAATTTCTAATTTAGGAAGACTAATTTTACTCCAATTAATAATATAATGTAGGAAATATATTTTCTACTAATCTTCACCTTCTAGAAGACTCCCAAGTCTCCTAACCCCAAGAGAAGATTCTAGTAGGAATTTTATTCTCCTAATTAATTAATTAATATGAAATAAAATTAATTCCTATTTAATGGAATTAAATAATAAAACATCCCACTAGAGTAATATTATTGCTCTCCCAATTTAGCCACTATTTTACCAATAAAATCGAGCCTCCATGATTAAATAATATTAATCTGATTGATCGATTTACCTCCCTATATTTAAGATATAACATCTGTTGATTAATTAAATTACTGACAAAATAATTAATCAACTTCTTATTCATTTCCGAAATTAGTACCACTCAGTTTTTAACCATTATGTCAGACATCGTCTACCTGCAGGGTTTAACATAATGTTCCTTTCTGAGCTCATTTAGGGGTCGTCATCAATCCAGCGCACTGGAACATAGTGACTGTAAATAATTTATAATAGCACATCATATAATTATTCTTACTTACAAAAATACCTCGTATGTCATCCTAACAGAATAGGAATCACTTGGTAAATCAAATAAATAAGAAATAAAAATATATGCCTATTTTATATTATCTTACAGCTTAAGAGAACACATCAATCACTGAAGGTCTAGGTTACGACAACGGTCAGTGAGTCTCATATCCTTATCCTTCAGTGGTCCTGTTCAACAGTTAACATAAGTGCAGTGTAATCCTTCAGTCAAAGACCAACTGAATCGAGAACTACAGTCTTTTTCCATGTGGGGTCTCACTGCCAGTCTAGACTGTGAACGAATAGTTTAGTCTTATAAAGAACCGATAGGTGATCTTTCCGTTCGAAACTCTTAGAACCACACTACCTCAATATAAGACATGGAGTATGTATTGCATAAATAAATAAACTGCAAACATATGTACTTTGACCGAAACATAATTGCCAGATCAAAATGGAATTTGTAGAAACTTCAAAACATCGCTTTTACAGCATACCTCTAACAATCTCCCACTTATGCTTTATAAGCTCATGGCTAAACAAAATAACCGCAATTTCTTTCAATCTAATTCTCAAAGACTAGTCTACTATGTTGCCCTAACATCTGACTCCCATTCCTTCTACGTGTCTCGTAAAGACTTTTGCCGGTAGGCTCTTCGTAAAAGGATCTGCTAGGTTGTCCTCTGATTGTATCTTGGCAACAATGACTTCTCCTCGTCCAACGATTTCTCGTATCAAGTGGTACTTGCGCTCTATGTGTTTACTCGCTTTATGAGTCTGTGGTTCCTTCGAATTTGCTACTGCTCCGCTGTTATTACAGAACACTGTGATTGCAGCGGGCAAACTCGGCACCACGTCAAGGTCGAGGAGAAAATTCCTGAGCCAAACAGCTTCTTTCGCTGCCTCTGAGGCTGCTACATACTCAGCCTCCATGGTTGAGTCCGCCACGCATTTCTGCTTGACACTCCTCCATACTATGGCTCCTCCTCCTAAAGTAAACACAAACCCTGAGGTTGACTTGCTTTCGTCCCGGTCTGCCTGGAAGTCAGAATCGGTGTAACCCAATGGAAGCAACTCATATTCCTGGTAAATCAGCATGTACTTCTTAGTCCTACGAAGGTACTTGAGTATATGCTTTACCGCAGACAAATTTTCCGGTCATGGATTACTCTGATATCTTGCTACTGCCGATGCATAAGGAACTGCCTTTATGTCCTCTATCTCTTGAGGCGTCTTCGGGGACATCCTCTTAGATAGAGGTATTCCATGTCGAAAGGGTAAATCTCCTTTCTTGGAATCCTGCATGTTGAAACGCTTTAGGACAGTGTCTATGTATGTGGATTGGGATAGGCATAACTTTCTTTTCTCTCGGTCGCGAATGACCTTGATTCCGAGAACATGTCCTACTTCACCCAAATCCTTCATATCAAACTGCTTGGATAACCATACCTTTACGTCTGATAACATATTCACACTCTTTCCAATGAGAAGAATATCATCCACGTACAGCACTAGAAACACCACCACGTTTCCATCACTTTTCTTGGACACACAGTGCTCATCCGGACATTGGGTAAATCCATACGATTGGACAACATCGTCAAAACGGATGTTCCAAGACCTTGAAGCCTGCTTCAGCCCATAAATGGACCTCTTCAGCTTGCAGACCAGATGCTCTTGGCCCTTTGCTATGAATCCTTCTGGTTGCTGCATATAGATGTCCGCGTCCAATTTCCCGTTAAGGAAAGCGGTCTTAACATCCATTTGCCAAATCTCATAATCCATATGAGTGGCCACAGCCAAGAGAATCCTGATGGATTTGAGCATGGCTACCGGCGAAAATGTTTCCTCATAATCGATCCTTTCTTTTTGAGTGTACGCTTTCACAACAAGCCTAGCTTTGATGGTCTCAACCTTCCCATCTGATCCTCTCTTTCTCTTATAGACCCACCTGCATCCAATGGCGCGAATGCCACTGGGTGGCTCTACAAGATCCCAGACCTGATTAGTGTCGATTGACTCTATTTCATATTTCATCACCTTTTGCCAAGACTCTGCGTCCCGATCTTGGAGTGCCTCATTGTATGTCCATGGGTCGAATTCAAGAATGTTTGGGACGGCCTCAGAAGACTCTCCCAGACCCATGAACCGTTCGGGCTGCTGGACAACCCTCCCACTACGACAAGGTATTACCTTCTCAGGTGCATCGTCAGCGATACGTATTGCAGTACTTTGTTGTGTAACATCTAGCGCACTCGGTATTGAAGTACTCATTCCCTTTAACTCCTCAAGAACATGTCTACTACTGGGCTTAAGATCTAAGACATAGTCTTCTTCCAAGAACCTAGCATTCGTTCTAACGATTACTTTCTGGTCTTCGGGACTATAAAATAAACCACCTTTCGTTTCCTTAGAATATCCCACAAACAGCCTTACTTCTGATCTCTGTTCCAACTTATCAGTATCGGTTCTCAGCACATGTGCTGGACTACCCCAAATCCTGAGATGTCTTAGACTAGGCTTATGCCCAGACCACAACTCCAATGGTGTAGATGGTACTGATTTAGAAGGGACTCTATTCAGAATGTATACCGCTGTTTCTAGGGCATATCCCCAAAACGAATCTGGTAAACTACTATAACTCATCATTGCCCTAACCATTTCCATAAGAGTCCTGTTCCTTCGTTCTGCTACGCCATTCAGCTGAGGCGTGCCAGGCATAGTCAGCTGGGACGTAATCCCATTACCCGTAAGTAGCTCCTAAATTCATTCGTGAGATATTCGCCACCACGATCTGATCGCAGTGACTTGATACTTTTTCCTAACTGCTTTTCCACAACTGCCTTATACTCTAAGAACTTCTCAAAGCATTCAGACTTGCGGTGCAGAAGGAAAATGTACCCATATCTTGAGTAATCATCGATAAACGTAACGAAGTACTCAAAACCACCTCTCGCTTGAATACTCATACGACCACATAGGTCGGAATGAACTAGCCCTAACACATCTTCGGCCCTATGCCCCTTGGAACTAAAAACCCTCTTAGTTATTTTACCTTCCAGGTAAGACTCACAAGTTGGAAAAAACTCGACTTCTAACGACCCCAAGGGCCCGTCTGCTACCAACCTTTGACTCCTCCTAAGGTTAATATGACCAAGTCTTTGATGCCAAAGATATGTTTCGTTCATTTTAGAAGGTTCCTTTCTCTTATTCAGATTAGATGATGAATTAAGTGATTGTTTCTGTTGAAGTGGAGATGACTTAGATTCTAGAATGTATAAATTGTCTACTAATGAGCTAGAACACATGAACTTTTTGCCAAAACGAATAACAACTTTATTATCAAACGTAGCGGAAAAACCATTCATAAACAACTTAGAAACTGAAATCAAATTCTTTCTAAAACTGGGAACATAAAGACAATCGTTCAAAACTAGAAACCTATCTAAGCCAAAATCTAAATAGACGTCTCCCACTGCAACTGCTGACGCTCTACTAGCATCGCCCAAGTAGATGGTAACTTCTCCTTCTCTAAGTCGCTTGGTTTCCTGGAACCCCTGCAATGAATTGAAGACATGATCAGTGGCCCCTGTATCTACACACCAGGTACTGGTAGATAACACCGCCTAAACATGTTTCAACGACTAAAGCAAAAGGAGTACCTTTTTCGGGTTTCTTGGGAAGAGGGCAGTTTGCCTTCCAGTGTCCTTTCTGTTGACAGTTGTAGCACTTGCCTTTCGGCTTCTTCACCTTTTGTCGAGGTTGCGCGTCACTCATGACCGCCTTGCTCTATCCTGCGGACTTCTTCCTCTTCTTGCCCTTAGGAGCCTTAGAAGTGGAAGCTTCTCCCCGCTGGGCCACCATAGCTTTGGTCTTCTGACGAAACAGGCCCTCTGCCGACTGAAGTTCAGAAACAAGTTCCGGAAGAGTCATCAACATCTTATTCATGTTGTAATTCAACCGGAATTGCTCGAAACTCTTCGGTAAAGACTGGAGCACTATATCGACCTGGGTTTCCCCATCAATAAAAGCCCCAAGAACCTCTAGCTCATTCAGCTGGGCCATCATAGCAAGAACATGTTCCCTTACGGGAGTGCCCTCGCGCATGGTCATGTTCATCAGAACCCTCATGGCCTCTTGTCGGGCAGCCCGCGACTGATGACCAAATAACTCCTTGAGATTGAGGAGCATATCCACTGCAGTGTTCATAGAGTGATGTTGATGTTGAAGTACATTTGACAAAGATGCCAAGATGTAACACTTCGCCATCTCGTCAGCCTTTTTCCACCGAGCATACTCCTATTTCTCTTGGTCTGGTGCATTGTCAGCAGGCACAGCCGGACAAGCCTCAACAGTTGCAAATTTGTACACTTCAGTAGTTAACACTATATCCAAGTTTCTTTTCAAGTCAATATAATTGGGACCAACAAGTTTGTTTTCTTTGAGAATTACGGACAACAGATTGAAAGACATTTTGAATTCCTGGGATCATGCAAACATAGTCTTTACTCAGTCAAGTAGTTTTCTAATTTATACATCAAATATTGATCCCATTAAACAACATTTGAATAAATTCACGAACACCTCAAAACACTGAATCCCCGCAGGCCACTGAGTGTGGACGTCTACGGTTCAAACATTCGCAAGAGGAGGGATAAATCCCATTAGCTTAACATACAGCCGAGCAGTACTTAACTAATAGTCGGTTTCATCTTTTGCCCAGCGCAATTAAATTTTTAAAAGAATAAAAACGACCTTGTCCATTGGGACTATCGTAATTATTTGCACTTTAAGCGTAACCTATTAATTGGTACTAAGTTTACTACCAAAATTATACGTCCACCTTTGGGTGACCCGTAAGCTTTTGAAATAGCTCATTATAACTGAGGCCTTGGATGTAATTTATTTCAACCCATTGCACACTTAATATAATTTTTATTTTATGGGATTTTCTTAACATGTTTGTATTTGCACATAAGCAATCACGTAAAACATGCATGATTAATGAACAATAATAAACTAGGAACTATAATCCAACTATTATGGCCATTAATCAATCTCCAATGTTACGGAGAAAACACAGTCCTGTCCTTGTCGAGTGTGTCTTCCGTTTCAGGTATTGGAACTCCTTCTTTCGCAATGACTCCCACTGAATTGGTCGTCTCCGGGAAAGTCGCCATTGGATCAACACCATGGCATCCGTGTACGTGTTTATGCCTCGCCCCGTCAAGGTTGGTCCATGCCCGCCGGATCAATAACGAATTAATATAAACAACAATTACATAATTCATCCAATGAATGACGCAGAGTCGTACATGAGTTTCTATGAAAGCAATAAACTATGCGGTGTCCCACCGCGCGAATAATTTATTACAAGCATTCACCAACTCAAAAATTCCTTGACATGTCCAAGGCTTTAAAAACAACATACATTCAACATGAATTAAAATCCATACATACAGGCCACAATAGTCGGATTTGAAACACCTGCAAAAACTTATTGCAATTTCTAATCTACTATGCCACTGCGTCCGTACGCACATAATTCATGTAGACAGGCAAAGTCCAAAATCTAAACTGTGCACGAGTTTGCATTAAGACTGTGCTCTGATACCAGTTGTTGGGTTCTGTTAGGAACGTCAAACAACATGCACAGTATTGAACTTTATCGAAATAAATCCTAACGCAACGGAATCTACAGTTAGGATATGAACGTTTACCTTTTAAAATTTTTGTCGACTCTGAGACTATGTAGAGTACCGTTGGTGAAGTTCATCTGAACACCACAACCTAATGGACAGATAGGTTTGGCCTTTAGTTGATTCTAATCAACTCGTCAAACGGATCACGGTTGTACGACATACGGGTCTCGGCGTCGGGTTGCAGCGGGCAGCACGTGCTCGTCGGGCGCCGGCAGCGAACGGGTATGCGCGCGTCGTGCGTGTGCGCGTACAACAACGGACTGGCGCTGGCAGCGAGCGTGTGCGCATCGGATCACTGGCGTGACGTGCGTGTTGCTGGCAGGGCGCGTTGGGCGCTGGGCGAACGTGCGCTGGGAACGCGGATCACGCAGGCGTGTGGTGGCGCAACTCCTGGTCGTGCGAGGAAAGGTGCGCGCGTGACGGACGGGCGCTGGGACCTCTCGCGGGTGTCGACTGGCAGCGATGGCGAACGAACGTGCGAGCGGGCATCGCTGGGAACTCGCGATCGGTGGCAGCGTGCAAGCAGGCGTCGTCTGCAATGGTCAAGCGTCGCTGGGCATAGCTGGGACGTGGGTCGTCGCTCGCGATGTGGTGCGGCAGCGCTCGAGTATGCGCGGCGGACCTTCCGGTGGCGATGCGATTTTCCAGCAGCAGATCACGGCGGCGATTGGCGGCGGTGATGATGTGATGAAGATGATCGGAATATATGTCTTTTAGAAAGCTCAATTAATTGTACCAAAAAGCCTTCTAATGGATTACCTAAAAAACTACTTCGATTAAGCTTGGTGGAGCGTTTAATCGAATCTCCCTAACTCTCGAACGATGTAAATCTCTCGCGTATGTAGTAGAGAAAATCGGCCAAGACAACATTGTAGGAGAGGTTGGGACATGGTGTATTTATAGGCTCCATTAGGGACCTTAAGGAGGTGCTAAATATGGGCTTATTCCATTAGGCCCTAGGAATCCTAATTCTACTCCAATACTAATTTAATGTTGGAAAGAAATCTCCTCCTAATCCTCTCCTTCTAGAAGACTCCTAAGTCTCCTAACAATAGAGAAGATCCTTGTAGGAATATCTTTCCTAATTAAATTAATAACCATGAAATAAAATTAATTCCTAGTTTAGGAAGCCTAATTTTACTCCAATTAATAATATAATGTAGGAAATATATTTTCTACTAATCTTCACCTTCTAGAAGACTCCCAAGTCTCCTAACCCCAAGAGAAGATTCTAGTAGAAATTTTATTCTCCTAATTAATTAATTAATATGGAATAAAATTAATTCCTATTTAATGGAATTAAATAATAAAACATCCCACTAGAGTAATATTATTGCTCTCCCCATTTAGCCACTATTTTACCAATAAAATCAAGCCTCCATGATTAAATAATATTAATCTCATTGATCGATTTACCTCCCTATGTTTAAGATATAACGTCCGTTGATTAATTAAATTGCTGACAAAATAATTAATCAACTTCTTATTCATTTCCGAAATTAGTACCACTCAGCCTTTAACCATTATGTCAGACAATCGTCTACCTGCAGGGTTTAACATAATGTTCCTTTCTGAGCTCATTTCGGGGACGTCATCAATCCAGCGCACTGGAACATAGTGACTGTAAATAATTTATAATAGCACATCATATAATTATTCTTACTTACCAAAATACCTCGTATGTCATCCTAACGGAATAGGAATCACTTGGTAAATCAAATAAACAAGAAATAAAAATAAATGCCTATTTTATATTATCTTACAGCTTAAGAGAACGCATCAATCACTGAAGGTCTAGGTTACGACAATGGTCAGTGAGTCTCATATCCTTATCCTTGCGTGGTCCTGTTCAGCACTTAACATAAGTGCCAGTATAATCCTTCAGTCAAAGACCAACTGAATCGAGAATACACTACAGTCTTTTTTCAAGTGGGGTCTCACTGCCAGTCTAGACTGTGAACGAATAGTTAAGTCTTATAAGGAACCGATAGGTGATCTTTCCGTTCGAAACTCTTCGAACCAAACTACCTCAATATAAGACATGGAGTATGTATTGCATAAATAAATAAACTGCAAACATATGTACTTTGACCAAAACATGATTTCCAGATCAAAATGGAATTGATAGAAACTGCGAAACATCGCTTTTACAGCATACCTCTTACAGCCTTCAACTTCAATCTTGGACCACATCCTTTTGGCCAATCTCTCATGCATGAAGGTCGATAAATCGGACTTGATGGCTCCTCCAACATGCTTTCCAACCATATATCGAGATCTTTCACTATCCCGTCACTTGACTCACCGGGGTTAATAACCACTTCCGTATCACTCCCCTCCTCTTCAAGACTTTTCTTGTCCTCAAGGATAATGAAATTTAACGCACCTTCATCAGTTTTGAATGTTGGCAAATACAGCTTCCCTAACATCCACGAGTTGTCGTTCGTGCTTCTCTAAAACTCTTCGCTCGTGAAGCTCCTCCAAATACTCTTGCTCCCATGCGGTTAATTCCCTCTCCAAGCCTTCTAGATATTCGAGATCTTCCAAATCCAACTCATCTAATGGTAAGAAGACCATCTTTTTTTTACTCTCAAGAATAAAAACAACTAGGATGACACTTTTTTTTTTATACTCTCAACTCACGAAAAACAAAAGAAAAAGAATAAAAAATTCAAACTAAAATTCGAACAAAAGAAAAGAAATTCGGCGCCTCAGCAAAAGGAAAACAAAAAAAAAGAAAAAGATAGATAGACAAAAACCTTGATCGGACACTCTCTCAATAAAAGCACCAATGATGACGGATCGTGGTTCTTGTCTATTTGGTGTGAATAATCGCGCACTCAGGTCCTTCGACTAAACACGATAGGTGTGACTAGCAGACGCACTCAGGGCCTTCTCTTAGACAATTTGTATGATAAACACGCACTAATGGCCTTGCTTAAACACACGATTGAACATAACGTTCTTTTCTATTCACTCATCAATTCTTCCATGCTTAATAATGAAGAGGTACATGGGTATTTATAGGTGCATAAAGTAAATCTAAGTCTAATCAAACTAGATCGCCTAAATCATTAATTAAAAGCAACAAAGAAATAAAATCCTACTACTACTAAATTATTCTTGCTGGACTTGCACTCCAATCCAAAGTCTTAAGCTCCAAGTCATGCGCCTCTCGGTCATTCGGCCGCCTCACACGCACCGCCCAAGCACGCGCCGCCCTCGGCTCCTATTCCTCCTTGCACGCGGACTCTCTTGCTCTGCCTATGTCGCACGCGCACGACTTCGTGCTCCCCAAGTCTTGACTGCCTTTCCCCCGCGCGTGCGTGCCCGCCTTACCTAGTCCTCCGCTACTTAAGACGTCTGCACCCATACTGCACTCGCGCACCATTGCGCGCTCCCAGCATTCGCCGTCCATCTCGAGCGCGTGTGCGTCAGCCCCCAGCACTCGTAAACCCGCTCGGCTTAGGACGTCGCCCGCGTCGCCTTCACTTGCGCGCCTCGCGCGCGCCCTGCATTTTCTGCCAAACTGTCGCGCATCCTCGCCACCTTCGCGAGTGCCGCGCACGCCCCCATCTCGCCATCGTCATCGCGCCCCGCGGTTACCCAGCGCGTCCCGCCTACGTCGATGCTCAAATCCTCTACCGCGCATCCCCGTAAACCCGATGCTATTCGCGTGCTGCTAACCTCCGTTGCCGGCTCGTCTACTGTGCACCCGCGAACGCCCGGCGCTGTCTATGTAAGCCCTTCCTATCCCGCGCATCAAGGCACGATGCGCGCCGCTCGCTCGTGCTCGCCTCTCTGTCGCTGATCGACTTCGACTGCTCGCCCGATGGTCCTAGCTCGTCCCATGGGTCCCAACCTTCCAACCCAATGCAATCTCCGGCACGCCATATCCAACCATCTTCAATCCTTTGCACTCCCTTTCTTCTAGCCTCTATTTTCCAAGCTCGTTTCTTTCTTGCACAAGGCCCATACCAACGACTTGCCTTATTAGCCTTTACCTTGCGTTGTCTCTTGGCCTTGTATTTCCTAGCCTTCAACTTCAATCTTGGACCACATCCTTTTGGCCAATCTCTCACGCATGAAGGTCGATAAATCGGACTTGATGGCTCCTTGTATTTCCAAGCATATATCGAGATCTTCGACCATCCCGTCACTTAACTCACCGGGGTTAATAACCACTTCCGTGTCATTCCCCTCCTCTTCAAGACTTTCCTTGTCCTCAAGGATAATGAAATTTAACGCACCTTCATCATCATTGTTTTGAATGTTGGCCAATACAGCTTCCCTGGCTTCCACGAGTTGTCGTTCGTGCTTCTCCAAATCCTTTCGCTCGTGAAGCTCCTCCAAATACTCTTGCTCCCATGCGGTTAATTTCCTCTCCAAGCCTTCTAGATATTCGAGATCTTCAAAATCCAACTCATCTAATGGTAAGACGACCATTTTTTTTTACTCTCAAGAATAAAAACAACTAGGATGACACTTTTTTTTTTTTATATTCTCAACTCATGAAAAAGAAAAGAAAAAGAATAAAAAATTTGAACTAAAATTCGAACAAAAAGAAAATAAATTCGGCCCCTCAGCAAAAGACAAACCGAAAAAAAGAAAAAGATAGATAGACAAAAACCTTGTTTAGACACTCTCTCAATGAAAGCACCAATGATGACGGATCGTGATTCTTGTCTATTTGGTGTGAATAATCGTGCACTCAGGGCCTTCGACTAAACACGATAGGTGTGACTAACAAACGCACTCAGGGCCTTCTCTTAGACACGATTTGTATGATAAACACACACTAATGGCCTTGCTTCAACACACTACTGAACATAACGTTTTTTTCTATTCACTCATCAATTCTTCCATGCTTAATAATGAAGAGGTACATGGGTATTTATAGGTGCATAAAGTAAATATAAGCCTAATTAAACTAGATCTCTTAAATCATTAATTAAAAGCAGCAAGGAAATAAAATCCTACTACTACTAAATTATTCTTGTTTGACTTGTACTCCATTCCAAAGTCTTGAGCTCCAAGTCATGCGCCTCTAGGTCATTCAGCCGCCTCACACGCACCGCCCAAGCGCGCGCCGCCCTCGGCTTCTATTCCTCCTCGCGTGCGGACTCATGCGCTCTGCCTGTGTCGCACGCGTACAACTTCATGCGCCCCAAGTCTGTGCCGCCTTGCCCCCGCGCGTGCGTGCCCGCCATACCTAGTCCTCCGCTGCTTAAGATGTCCGCGCCCATAGTGCACTCGCGCACCATTGCGTGCTCCCAGCATTCGCCTTCCATCTCGCGCGCGTGTGCGTCAGCCACCAGCAGTCCTACACCTGCTCGGCTTAGGACGTCGCCCGCGTCACCTTCACTTGTGCGCCTCGCGCGCGCCCCGCATTCGCTGCCCAACTACCGCGCGTCCTCACCACCTTCGCAAGTGCCACGCACGCCCGCCGTCTCGCCATCGTCATCGCGCCCTGCGGTTACCCAGCGCATCCCGCCTACGCCGATGCTCCAATCCTCTACCACGCATCCCTGTGAACCCGATGCTATCTACGTGCTGCTAACCTCCGTTGCCGGCTCGTCTGCTGCGCACCTGTGTACGCCCGACGCTGTCTATGTACGCCCCTTACTATCGCGCGCATCAAGGCACGATGCGCGCCGCTCGCTCGTGCTCACCTCTCCGTCGCTGATCGACTTTGACTGCTCGCCCGATGGTCCTGGATCATCCCATGGGTCCCAACCTTCTAACCCAATGCAATCTCCGACATGCTATATCCAACCATCTTCCATCATTTGCACTCCCTTTCTTCTAACCTCCATTTTCCAAGCTCGTTTCTTTCTTGCACAAGGCCCACACCAATGACTTGCCTTCTTAGCCTTTACCTTGCGTTGTCTCTTGGCCTTGCGTTTCCTAGCCTTCAACTTCAATCTTGGACCACATCTTTTTGACCAATATCTCACGCAAGAAGGTCGATAAATCGGACTTGATGGCTCCTCCAGCATGTTTTCTAACCATATATCGAGATCTTCGACCATCCCGTCACTTGACTCACCGGGGTTAATAACCACTTTCGTATCAGCGTGGCTGCGCGCGTGGCTGCACGCGGCCGCACTGTTCACGGACTGCCTGCGCGCGCGCCCGCCTGCGCTGCCAGCGCGCTCGATGTGCACCTGACTTGCGCGCCTCCCAATCCTTCGAGTCACCTGATGCTTTGGCCATCCCCACCAGGTTTTGCTCCTTCGGCGTGCATCTCAAAACCTCCGATAGCGCGTCAGTTTGCGGCGTTTTCTTCCTTGGCCTAAATGTATCCCGTGCTCAGGTTTGGTAGGGCCGAGGTCCACATTTGCATCACACTGCTGACTGACAGCGTTCACGCGTGCTGCGAGGCGACTGGGCACTGCTGAGTGCTGCCTATGCCCGCTATGCGCTACGGGTGTTAAGTGCATGCAGTCTGGCTACGCACTGCCGTGCATGACTAGCGTGCTCTACGCATACCTACGCACACCCATTAACGGCACGCTGCTGAACACTGCGGGCATGAGCTACGGGCGACACACAACTGGGCGCACGCAAGCCTACCTACTACGGCCAGGCGTGCTGCGCACGCTATCTGCGGGCAGGCACTACGTGTAACGCCCAAATTTTTATTTACTATTTATGGAGCTCGACTATGTTTCCATAAATATGAAGTTCTAAATTCGATGCATTTATTATAACTATTTGCATTAAATTAAATAATTAGTATTGAAGTCTAAGCCATAAGTAGAGCGTTCGATTATTTATTCGAGTCCAATGGATTTTGAGCGAATTCAATTTATTAGTCGGCCCATTTTTAACATGAGTACTCGAATTAATTTCCAAGCCCAAGCGATATTTAATTCCAAGCCTAATATTTAATTTCAGCCCAAGTCGAAATTATTAGTATAAGTCGTCATATTTTATTTATAGACCGAATATTTAATTTTTTAGTCACTATCCGGATTAATCGAGCCCGAGTGTTAGGATTTTTACTAGCCCGATTATGTAGTGAATTTAGGCCCGACTCTAAAGCCTGATTCTTAGCCCAACAAGAATAAAATCCCTAAGCTCCCATCTCCTCTATAAATAGGTTGTCTCCCAACAACCAACATCAAAACCCTAGCCACTTTTGTTCCACTCTTCATCATCTTCCTCACTACACCATCTTCAATTTAAGATCCCATCACCATCTCTCATTAAAAGCAAGAATATCAAGAACAAAAGTCCAGTTTTTAAAGCTCCTCCATCATCTTCTTCAAGAACCATAACTTAAGCTTCATTTTCCGGCGAGCTCACATCTTTTCCGGTCAAAGCCGCCGGCGACGTCGAGCCCACCAGCTGCACAACCTCAGCCCGAGCTCACCATCCTTGTGCTCAGCCCATTTTTGCAACTCCTCAGTCCAAGCTCGCAGCCCCTCCTCAGTCCAAGATCGAGCTCCCGTTCACGACCTCCGGCGACAACAACTCCTTCCCGTCAGCGAGCACCTCTCCTTCACGGCCAGCCTCCGTTTCCAGCTCCAAGCTCAAGACTACAAGCTCCTCCTCACGAGGTCCTCTTCACAGTTCCGGTCAAGCTGCAGTTTGCAGCTCTGTTTCCGGCGAGCCACAACCCAGTCGAGCTCGCACCGTTGCACCATTTCCGACGACAGCAACTCACGCGCGCGAACCAGCTCCACAGCACCCTCTCTCCTTCACGTGCGCGACAGTCCAGCCACAGCCCTAGCCCGAATCTGCTTTCCCTTTCACCAAGCAGCTTGGACCTGCACCCCTTGCGCCAAATCCGAGCCTAGCTGCACCAGTGACCCTCCACGCGCATGAGAACCGGTCGTTCAGAAACCCTGAAACTCTAAGATCCGGCCATGCCTTTAGATACGACCCGTTTTGGTTTCTTTGGCCCGGTTCTAGCCCGATCTACTCTAGTTTTATCCCGATCCACTCGTTTTCGAGCATTTAAAGGTATAATCGATAAAACTCATTTTATTTGGCTTAGACTTAATGTTATTAACGAAATATGAGAAAATAAATAGTGATTGGAGCGATTTTGATTTAAAACGGGACATACGAGCTTAAAGCTATTTTCGGGACCTCGTTAAATAATTGCGATAAAATATTGAAATAAATACCATTAAATTTGTTGTGATGTCTGGTGGCGTAGATTCGAATTTCATAATTTTTGGGCGCTTTTTGGTAGGAAAACGAGCCGGTCAAAGGTGTTGACCGGTCGTAACAATTTTTAGTTGACTAGTCTAGGGATTGACTTTAGACTTGATTTGTTAACCATGGACCATATATATATTGAGGATGTTATGTTTCGATTTTCAGGAATTTTGGATGTCGTATGACTTAGTTATGAAAATCGAGACTTTAGACGTTAATGCGGTAAAAATAAAATATTAGTTGGATTGAGATTTTAGCTGCAGTTGTGGATTATAGATTTATTATAAATCACATAGAATATGTATATTAAATATAGGCCTTAATTGGGTTAGGATTTTGAAAATCGAAACCCTAGTTTTATCCGGTTCTAATAACTGGGTATTTTTTAGGATCCAAATATAATTTACCGAACCCTAGTATCGTCTGAATAATTTTTAAACATCGTATTGTTAATTCGTAATGCGTATCACCGTCCAGCGTACATGCTCGACTCTCATCCGACCGTTGGAGCCGAACTGCCGAGTGCGTGCCCGTGCACCGAGTCCAACTCAAACCACCGAGTACGTGCCCGTGCACCGAGTCCATTCGACCTACCGTCTACACGCCATATCCGTTACCCGTGGTCCAAGCACGCCCCTGCGTCATTGACCGTGGCCTTGTTTCAAACCCGTGCGTCGGCTAAGCCGTGTCAGTCGAGTTTGTGCCGGCCTGAGTTGCCACGCCGAACTCGGACCACGGTCAAACCGAGCTGCACATAGTCAAGCGAATGATCGACCGGCTCCGAGTGAGCCGTCAGTCCAGTTCAGTCGAACTGGTCCGGTCAGTTCGGATGGTTCGAGATAAATTCCAGATATTTTTCAGATAAATTTTAGAATCAACCATATTAAGAATTAAGATATAGTTAAGATTTCAGATATTGTTAAGATTTCAGATATAGTAAAGATTTCAAATATAGTTAAGATTTCAGATATAGTTAAGATTTCAGATATAGTCAAGATTTCAGATATAGTTAAGATTTCAGATATATTTACGATTTCAGATAGATTTAAGAACCAGATATAGTTTAGATTTCAGTCAGATTAAATTAAGTCAGATCTTAGTTCATGACTTAGAAATATTTCAGAGAACTCTAGAATGCCTCAAAGACGATAATATTTACAAAATAAGCTCGTAAATCCCTACATGATTTTTAAAGCCGAGAGAGCGAACCTAGGCATATAAGATATTATAGATTAGAGTTTTATTCTGAGCCCAGTACTTAGAATATTTCGCACAATATATTTTGTAGCTTGAGGAGAGTCGAGCCTCTGTCAGCTACCCATTTCAGATATTTCAGCCTTTGCATTCGCCAGTTTTCATGTGGGGACCATGTACTGTGTATTTCATCACTTTTAATAATTTACCATGTCTGAGGTCTATATGTGATTAAATTGAGGGATCGAGACGGAGGAGTGATCCCGTCTTGGTGAAGATATCAGATGTCAGTTATGACTTAGATGAGTGGGCGAGGCCCAGCCTAATTCCAGCGTCCAGATGAGTGGGCGAGGCCCAGCCTGGATTTCTGTGGGAGGGGACCCCCAGAGTATGCACATGAGTATCGGTTTACCGTTAGTCCCATCGTCAGTTCCAGTTTATTTATATATATATGCTAATTTCAGGATGGATTATTAATTGTGCTGAGTATATTAGTGCCGGTCCCGGCGGAGCACCGTTGATTCCTTTGTGCTCATGTCTCCCCGCTACCCTCTTTTTCAGGTGACGCAGTCCCACGTGCAGCGTGAGCTGGATATGTGGTGGTGGTCATCAGTCAAGATATTTGTGTTATGTCATGTTTTGAATTGTTTGAATTAATTATGCTTTATTTATGTTCGTTTGCTGCATGTTTGTCTCGATGTTTGAATTTATATTTGCTTCCACACTCTAGAACAATATTTCAGAATTTCAGACATGAGTTTCAGATGTCATATTTCAGACTAGTATTTCAGATGTCAGATTATGTCAGATTTTCAGAATATGCATGTGTTATCCGGTATTATTCATGGCCTTAATTCTAGAATGAATTTACTTGGTCGCATGCATTTTAGATTAAAGAGATAAAGATTAAAGATAAAAGATTAAGGTTGAGTAGCATCCCGCATATTAAAGTTAAAGTATTTTCGAAAATTTAATATAAGTTTTCGAAAATTAAATCAGTGCTTTCCATTTATAGCGCGAAAAATTTACTCTGATTTTAGTAAGTTTAGGCGGGGTGTTATAGTTGGTATCAGAGCCACTTAGTGGTTCTGTATACTGAAATTTTAGTGAGATATGACCACACCACGCTCACGCCACGCCGATTCCGAGGTACGCCACCTGTATAACTTTTATTAATTGATTATAATCAGATTATTTCAGGGGCGTATGTAATATCCCGACTTTTTATCAGTATTAATAATATTTTAGATCCGATATTATTTTTCGGAATGAATTATTTTCAGTCAGTTCAGTCGAAATTACCGAAAAATATTTTCGACGTACCGTTTACGTTCGGAATAATTTGGTAATTTAGAATTATGTTTAATTGGATAATTAAACATAATTAAGTGATTAATTTAACTTAATCACGAGATTAGCTATATTGTTCGGATTTTATTCCGAGCCATAGCCGTGCGTATTCATGCTCATGCTTTATGTTAGTGCTCGGTCCATATTCATGTGCAAGTGTCGTGTGTGTGTGTGTGTTCGTGCGTTTGGACGAGGATCCATGCCCAAGAAGACCGTGCGCGCGCGTGTTCGTCCGAGAGAATCCGTGCCAAGATCAAGTCATGAAGACCGTGCAAGCTTTTGTACTTTTGCACAAGATTCTCCCAACATTTTTCCATGCAAGCCGTGCTCAATCCCTTGTCCTTATGCTAGTAGGCGGAGTATCCAAGTTCATGTGATTATCCGTGCATTCTTTGTATTTTTGTGCTAGTGCATGTGTAAGGTGGCCGTGGGAAATTGTGTGTTTTGTCCCTTTCGTCTTAGAGGCCGTGCATTGTCCATATGTTGGTACTTTGACCGAGCATCTTCTTGCTCTTTTGTTTTGGCCCTCACGTGAGAATGAGACAATTATCCTTCCCCTCATTTTCTCCGCCATATTCGGTTTTTAAGCAAGGCATGGGAGAGTGGTCTCATTTTTACTCCATTTCATTCGCTAAGTGCCGAGAGTTAGTGATATAGAGCGAGTGAGAGTTGTTCATTTCCTTCGAGAGTCCACGCGCATCCGAGAGTTCCGTACGCGAGCAGCAGTCCGGCGTACCGCACGCAAGTATCACCCGTACGCGAGCCGCGAGACGTACGCGAGGCAGCAGCACACGCGACGGTCCGAGCACGCAACACACGCAACACACGCGGAATTCTTCACGGCCGAGAGCACGGTTCCGAGTCGTTTAACCTCTTGAGCTTTACAAGAGGTAAGTTCCCGTCGATTGTTGTCCGAGAATATCATGTTTATCAAGATTAGAATTTATTTGTTCATGCATGCGTGTTTTGAGGAATCGTAGCCGTAGCCGTGCGTTCATGTAATGTTATAAATTAATTCACCGAATCATGTTATGATTTTCATAGAATTCTCCGAATA
>CACSLK010034598.1:33896063-33921588 GCA_902706635.1 Striga hermonthica
TAAGTATTTTGTTTAATTATTCAGTAAATTTGTGAAAAATCGCGCACTCTGATGTATATCAAGAAGCGGGGTGTTACAGCGTATGATCTATCCTTCGATTAAGATTTGAGAATTCTAGTCAGGACTCTAGCCAGAACTTAGAAGATTTGAGTGTAACCGTAACTCTAGCCAAGCTAGGTGTTCTCATAATTTGATAAATTATTAAAGTATAGTGTAGCTATTTATTAACCGGCTATACTGCTTTAGTCAGAATTATTAAAGTATAGTGTATGCTCTATCGTTGACTTTTCTGAGGGCAGGGCGGAATATAACTCTAGAAATAGTCTCAATTATGTTGTGGAAAAGTACCTTTTTCTACGTATCGAGGATAACCGTGGTAATATATTATAGCCACAAGATCGATTCCAAACCTTAGAGTTAAGACAGAGCAAATTCTATATTTCAGTAAAATTTGGCCAGAAATTACAGGACCCAACAAGCAATAGCCGACCTAGGATCAACAAGGAGGAGGAAGTGCCAACGCCTACACCCGTCACCACTAGAAGCAAAAGTCCAGAAGAATCATGAAGATGCATGTTGTTTAATTATCTCCATTCTGTGAACTCGCAATACTTTTGTTGCGGGAATTTTTTTCATATTTCGAAACTCCGTTAAAATTCAAGTTGAGACTGAAATTTCAGTGCATTCCATAATGTAAAGATCGCAAAGATCGGGTTATTGCTATAATTCGACACTTGCGAAGTTAGAGTAATAAGCCGATGGATTGCAACACATAGATAAAGCAGTAGACTTTCCATTGTTTGAACTATGTAAACTTTGAGTTGAGTTCTAACTCTAGGGGTTACCTCACTTGAGTTGGCAAGATGCCTTCCAGCTAGTATTATAAGTAATATATTTTCAGTGTATAAGAGTAATAGATCTGGGTAAGTCCTGGAGGCTTGAAATAAAAGCCATGAGTCCGGGAGGAACCATCGCTTGAAGCTGAACCATAGCAGACATGTTTCCATATGAGGTGATCTCTAGTAGTCAAAGAAATAGGAAACCCAGTTTAAAGGAAGCTAGAGCAAGGAATCGCACGTCGAGCCATGTTTTGACATCGAGACGACTTACTCATTCGTCTGGAAAGGGAGCCATCACCCAAAGAAGTTTCAATAGTTTGATAATACTCATACGACAGTTCGCAGAGAAACTAATGAAAGTCGAGTGGGAGTTCGCAACCACCATGATTCAAGAAGAAGAACCAACTTCCGCACACGTGGAAGTTGAGATAGTATGTTGAAGAAGACGAAGACTTATAATTTCGCATACCTGTGCCAAATACCACAACTCTTGAGTTTGAAGTTGTGAGCAGATGGACGATATTCCGATAGAGAAAATTCTAGAAGCCATGAAGAGAGAGAATACTTCACTAACAATGCCCAGAGAGTTAACCATTGTTCGCAATCACGCGTACGTATTTTCAAAATGTTGCCGAGAAGACCTCATGACCGACAAATGGAATTCGATTGACCTTGTACTAAAATAGAACTAGCGTCAAAAGCGCCAAGCTGAGAGACTCCAAGAAGCTGCAAGAGCTGAAGACCCAGATGCCAAGAAGCTGGAAGAGCTGAAGGCCCTGGTGCCAAGAAGCTGCAACAGCTGAAGACCCAAACGCCAAGAAGCTACAAGAACTGAAGGCCCAGATCCGAATTGTGAATTGTTGGACCAAGAGCGTCACCCTAGGGTGCGCCCAATGGTTCGTGAAGAAAGGAAATGTGCACCAATTACCAAAAGTTATGTAGACTCAAGGAGGAGGGTAACACTCACCTTTGAGAGTAGAAAATTCGTCGACCCATGCGGGAAGACAACAAGTTCCAAGATTGAACTTGAAGCTCGGACATCCTCTATGAGAAGTTGAGGAGCCCGAAGCCTCAAGAGCAGAAAGCACGAAAAAAGGTGAGGTGATAAAGTCATCTCTAAGTACTAGTGACGTACGACATCACTAGCGTTAGATTAAACGTTGAGAGAAGAAAGAACATAAAAGCCTCAATATTGAAATTTTAAGTACCCTTGGGTAAATTTTACCCATATAAGTAGTGAGACCCTCGATTTGTATCAGGAAGAAGTTAGATTCAAGTCGTAGTGCACTGAGGTATTTCAGCGCCGCAGTACAGTGAAGCTACTAGCATAAGACGTGGATACGACTGTGTTTATGACTGCAGGCGACACTGACGCCGCAGGTACATCGTACACAAGTATAGCATGCAGGTGTTCTGCGCCCGTGGGCCTCGGGTAGTGGGTAAGCCGCATACAACATACCGTGTAAAATGTACCGCATCGTCAAGAGCCGGATCACAGCCATTCGAATCGCAATCGCTAGTTGACCTCATCGATATTACAGATCGATGGACGATCAGAATGCCTAGAGGCTTGCGTTTTGAATCAAAAATTCGTTCAAAGAGCAATTTGCTACCGAGATAGTTAACAAATGTCTATTGACTTGACATTGTATGTTTTAGTGCGAACACAAGCGTTGATCGCTGATGTACAATGAAGTAATAGCGAAAGAAAGATTCTCGGTCAATAGTAAACCGACAGACATTATAAAAGAGACCAGTTATCCATGCAAAAACTAAGGCAACTTTGAACTGACGAAAGTCGCGTACAGGCCAGCCACAGAAAGATCTTGATTCCAGTGTGATGGCGAGGTGACCGCTAGGGTCACAGCCGAAGAGGAGCAACAGTTTAGTTACCCCAATCAATTTTTTTACATGTGGCTGAAACGGCAAGCTAAGCCTAACAGTTGAGGCTTTGTCGCCGAAATTCTCAAGAAATGGTGAGGGATTATCCCCACGTCTCGAATTCAAGAAGATGTGCTCGAGCTTGAACACGTGGAATCCTTAGATGAGCCTCACGTTGATCTGAGTTGACCCGTGAGATAGTACCTATGGCCGCCGTGTGGCGGAAGGTACGCTAGTCAGAGTGTCGAGAAGTAGGTCTCCCTGAGTCCAGGAGTGTCGCCGTAGCTAGGGCGATGCTGCGAAGAATATTGATGAGCTTCTTTTCGAGTTCCCCAGTATAGTTCTTAAGTATTGTCTTGGGTTTTATCTAAGGCAAATAGTGAGATTTTAGCGAGTTGCCATGGCAAACTAGTACCAGTAAGACCGACCGATGCCGGAACATACCTATTACAGTATCCAGACAGAGACCCAGTTCTCGAACTTGGGTTAACGGTGTATAACAGCCATAAGGCCGGGTAAATTATGGAGTCTTAAAATAAGAGTCACTTGTCCGAATTTACCTTGGGGCTTGATACCGGAGTTGCCATGGCAAAGCTGAGATCACTAGCAGGAGGAAGACAAAATTCAGAGTTAGAAATCCTAGACTTGAGTTTAATTTGTCTCTGGCCTTGAAGTTTAGAGTTTTGACATATACCTTAGTTTAGCATTTCTGAGTTTGTGGAAAAAGTGCTTGGTTTGCCAACAAGTGAAGTCTGAGCACAAGTTTCCACCCAGTTTTGTGTAACCACTAGAGGGTCCATTGTGAAAGTGGAAGCATGTTACCATGGATTTCGTTATGGGACTACCCAAATCGAAAGAGCTTCTCGATGCGGTTTGGGTAGTTGTGGACCGACTGACGAAGTTAGCCCGCGTTTGCCCGTGAAGATGACGAGGATCATGGAGCAGTTTGCCAGTATTTACATTCGTGGGATTGCTCGATTCCACGGAGTAGCTGAGACCATAGTGTCAGACCGAGATCCTCATTTTCTAGGCTTATTCGATATCCTCAGTTAAGTTGGCGAGTTAGTATACCATTTGGCGTTGCTACTCGAGCGTTTGGCTGTGCACGTCTTTCACGTGTCGATGTTCAAAAATTGCGTGCATCATCCAGGGTGCATGTTGAATTTTAGCAAGCTCGAGGTCGGGCAGAACCTGACTTACGAGGAGCAGCCGATAACGATTTTGAACCGAAAGGTCCAACGACTGAGTAATAGAGATTTAGCAACCACGGCGAGGCCGAGGCTACTTGGGAGCGAGAGATCCGAGCTCGTTAACCAGAGTTTCAGTTCTGACTAGTACTATTGTTTGCGACTCCTAGTTTCTAGTCGAGTCGGACTTATTTTTAGTTTTGAAATTTCCGAGGACGAAAATATTTTAAGGAGGATAGATTGTAACGCCCTAATTTTTATTTACTATTTATGGAGCTCGACTATGTTTCCATAAATATTAAGTTATAAATTTCATGCATTTATTATAATTATTTGCATTAAATTAAATAATTAGTATTAAAGTCTAAGCCATAAGTAGAGCGTTCAATTATTTATTCGAGTCCAATGGATTTTTAGCGAATTCAATTTATTATTCGACCCATTTTTAATTTGAGTAGTCGAATTAATTTCCAAGCCCAAGCGATATTTAATTCCGAGCCTAATATTTAATTTCGGCCCAAGTCAAAATTATTAGTACAAGCCGTCATATTTTATTTATGAACCAAATATTTAATTTCTTAGTCACTATCCGGATTAATCGAGCCCGAATGTTATAATTTTTACTAGCCCGATTATGTAGTGAATTTTAGGCCCGACTCTTAAGCCTGATTCTTGGCCCAACAAGAATAAAAACCCTAAGCTCCCATATCCTCTATAAATAGGTTGTCTCCCAACAACCAACATCAAAACCCTAGCCACTTTTCTTCAACTATTCATCATCTTCCTCACTACACCATCTTCAATTCAAGATCCCATCACCATCTCTCATTAAAAGCAAGAATATCAAGAACAAAAGTCCAGTTTTTAAAGCTCCTCCATCATCTTCTTAAAGGACCATAACTTAAGCTTCATTTTCCGGCGAGCTCACATCTTTTCCGCCCAAAGCCGCCGGCGGCGTCGAGCCCACCAGCTGCAGAACCTCAGCCCGAGCTCACCATCCTTGTGCTCAGCCCATTTTCGCAGCTCCTCAGTCCAAGCTCGCAGCCCCTCCTCAGTCCAAGCTCGAGCTCCCGTTCACGACCTCCGGCGACAATAGCTCCTTCTTGTCGGCGAACACCTCTCCTTCACGGCCAGCCTCCATTTCCAGCTCCAAGCTCGTGACCACAAGCTCCTCCTAACGACGTCCTCTTCACAGCTCTGGTCAAGCTTCATTTTTCAGCTCCATTTTCAGCGAGCCACAGCCCAGTCGAGCACGCACGGTCGCACCATTTTCGGCGACAGCAACTCACGCGCGCGAACCAGCTCCACAGCACCCTCTCTCCTTCACGTGCGCGACTGTCCAGCCACAGCCCTAGCCCAGATCTGCTTTCCCTTGCACCAAGCAGCTTGGACCCGCACCCCTTGCGCCAAATCCGAGCCCAGCTGCACCGGTGACCCTCCACGCACGCGAGAACCGGTCGTTCAACAACCTTGAAGCTCCATGATCTGGCCAAGCCTTTAGATACGAGCCGTTTTGGTTTCTTTGACCTGGTTCTAGCCCGATCTGCTCTTGTTTTATACTGATCCGCTCGTTTTTTAGCATTTAAAGGTATAATCGATAAAACTCATTTTATTTGGCTTAGACTTAATGTTATTAACGAGATAAGAGAAAAGAAACTGTGGTTGGAGCGATTTTGATTAAAAACAGGACATACAAGCTTAAAGCTATTTTCGGGACCTCGTTAAATAATTGCGACAAAATATTGAAATAAATACCATTAAATTTGTTGTGATGTCTTGAGGCGTAGGTTCGAATTTGATATTGTTCAAGCGTTGTTTGGTAGGCAAACGAGCCGGTCAAAGGTGTTGACCGATCGTAGAGATTTTTAGTTGACAAGTCTAGGGGTTGACTTTAGACTTGATTTGTTGACCGTGGACCATATAAATATTGAGGATGTTATGTTTTGATTTTTTTGATTTTTGGATGTCGTATGACTTTGTTATGAAAATCGAGACTTTAGACGTTAATGCGGTAAAAATAAAATATTAGTTGGATTGAGATTTTAGCTGCACTTGTGGATTATAGATTTATTATAAATCACATAGAATATTTATATTAAATATCGGCCTTAACTGAGTTAGGATTTTCGAGAATCAAAACCCTAGTTTTATCCAGTTCCAATAACCGGGTATTTTTCGGGATCCAAATATAATTGACCGAACCCTAGTACCGTCTGAATAATTTTTAAACATCGTATCGTTAATTCGTAATGCGTATCACCGTCCAGCACACATGCTCGACTCTCGTCCGACCGTTGGAGCCGAACTGCCGAGTGCGTGCCCATGCACCGAGTCCAACTCAAACCATCGAGTAGGTTCCCATGCACCGAGTCCATCCGACCTACCGTCTACACGCCATATCCGTTACCCGTGGTACAAGCACGCCCCTGCGTCAATGACCGTGGCCATGTTTCAAACCCGTGCGTCGGCTAAGCCGTGTTAGTCGAGTTCGTGACGGCCCGAGTTGCCACGCCGAACGTGGACCACGGTCAAACCGAGCTGCACATAGTCAAGCGAATGATCGACCGGCTCCGAGTGAGCCATCGGTCCAGTTCAGTCGAACCGGTCCGGTCAGTCCGGACGGTTCGAGATAAATTCCAGATATTTTTCAGATAAATTTCAGAACCAACCAGATTAAGATTTCAGATATAGTTAAGATTTCAAATATAGTCATGATTTCAGATATAGTTAAGATTTCAGAAATAGTTAATATTTCAGATATATTTAAGATTTCAGATAGATTTAAGATCCAGATATAGTCAGATCTTAGTTCCTGACATAGAAATATTTCAGAAAACTCTAGAATCTCTCAAAGACGATAATATTTTCAAAATAAGCTCGTAAATCCCTACATGATTTTTAAAGCCGAGAGAGCGAACCTAGGTATATAATATATTAAAGATTTGAGTTTTATTCTGAGCCTAGTACTTATAATATTTCGCTCAATATATTTTTTAGCTTGAGGAGAGTCGAGCCTCCGTCAGCTACCCATTTCAGATATTTCAGCCTTTGCATTCGCCAGTTTTCAGGTGGGGACCATGTACTGTGTATTTCATCGCTTTTAATAATTTACCATGTCTGAGGACTATATGTGATGAAATTGAGGGACCGAGATGGATGAGTGATCCGGTCTTGGTCAAGATATCAGATGTCAGTTATGACTTAGATGAGTGGGCAAGGCCCAGCCTAAGTCCAGCATCCAGATGAGTGGGCGAGGCCCAGCCTGGATTTCTGAGGGAGGGGACCCCCAGAGTGTGCACATGGGTAACGGTTTACGGTTAGTCCCATTGTCAGTTCCAGTTTATTTATATATATGCTAATTTCATGATGGATTTTTAATTGTGCTGAGTATATCAATGCCGGTCCCGGCGGAGCACCGTTGATTCCTTTGTGCTCACGCCTCCCCACTACCCTCTTTTTCAGGTGACGGAGTCCCGCGTGCAGCGTGAGCCGGATATGTGGTGGTGGTCATCAGTCAAGACATTTGTGTTATGTCATGTTTTGAATTGTTTGAATTAATTATGCTTTATTTATGTTCGTTTGCTGCATGTTTGTCTCGATATTTGAATTTATATTTTCTTCCGCACTCAAGAACAATATTTCAGAATTTCAGACTTGAGTTTCAGATGTCAGATTTCAGACTAGTATTTCAGATGTCAGATTTTCAGAATATGCATGTGTTATCCGGTCTTATTCATGGCCTTAATTTTAGAATGAATTTACTTGGTCACATGCATTTTACATTAAAGAGATAAAGATTAAAGATAAAAGATTAAGGTTGAGTAGCATCCCGCAGATCAAAGTTAAAGTATTTTTGAAAAATTAATATAAGTTTTCAAAAATTAAATCAGTGCTTTCCATTTATAACGCGAAAAATTTACCCTGATTTTAATAAGTTTAGGCGGGGTGTTACACTACGACCGGCACCTTGTCGGCCTGCCGGCGACTTTCTCCGGCAACGGTTACTTGGTTCAACATAATTTGACATATAATGATCTAAAATGCACAAAACACTCGGTAGTTCTCGCCTCGAAAATGAAATGGCTCGGGAAGGCCATTGCAGCACCTTCGAGTGCAACATGACACTTTAATGAACTTAACTATGAACTCTACCCATGATCTTCCTAAAATAATCATATAATTACTAAAGGAAGGTCGACATGAATTTACCCCTTCGATTACTCGCGAAAGGCACTAAGACTCACGCACTTCTCTTGCGCTCATGCTTCCTCGGAAGGCTCCCGTGTGCTTCTCTTGATGACGGCTATGCATAAGCTAACTCACTCCAATATAAATATTAGACGAACACTTGGTTCTTGTTGGTCGGTCAAGACCAGTTGGGGACTTTCCAATCGGCAAAGAAGAGAATAACTCTCGACTCTCTACTATTAATTCTCGGCAATTATTCTTAAAAGCTAACTTAATTGAGGTAATGAACTATAACTTAAGTAATAGGCTATATGAAGACTTTATTGGCGGGAGACATAGCTTGAGGTTGAGCTTACTAGTACATTTTGCTCGGTTATGTAGCTTGGTGGCATGATGCGCGCCTAGTCACCATGCTAAGGTGGCGCTTATACTAGCTTAGTCAACACTTAAATGCTACTACAATGCCACATAGCTAAGCAAGGAGGTGAGTCACCATGCAAGTTGCACAATACTTAACTTACTAGTATATACTCACGGCAATCACTAAGGCTTAGGCTAATGATGGCTGATTAGGTTAGCTAATTGCGCCATAAGCATGGCAATGAACATTGGTCTCGGTACTTGGCGCATGAGCTTCACACATTAGGACTTATATGTACTTAATTACTTAGAAAATTTTCCAAGTATGAGTACGAATTAGGCTAGGGTTTAACCTTGACCGAATTTACTCGATTTCGGTCGGAACTTGACTTCGACAATTAATTTGAATATCTTGACTTCGAATAATATGTCGACATAAAATAATTAATCCAGACTAATAATTTCCGTTTATAAAATAAACGTATCGGGAACTAATTCGGTTATTGAAATTAAAATAAACCGAATAGATTTTTGACTTAAAGTCGAACTTATTTCTGAATAACTTACAACTGGATCGAAAACTAAAACGAGCAGTATTAATAAAAGGGAATCGGTTCAACTTCAGAACTAAACACATCACTTTTATTAATAACAAACTGGGCTATTACAATCTACCCTCCTAAAAATATTTTCATCCTCGGAAATACTAAACTGAACATATATTCATAATACAAGAAAATGTATATACATCAAAACTCAAAATCAGGAAATCAAGCTCTAATGTCAGCTTCGCGCTCCCAAGTGGCATCGAATTCACCCTGCGGTCCAACACTGCTACTCGGCTGCTCCTCGTACGATAAGTCTGGCTGAATCTGAATATCACTATGCTGAAGTATATTGTCTGGAACGCACACATATTTTCGTAACATAGATACATGAATAACATTTTGCACATTGGATAGCTCGGGAGGCAAAGCTAATCGATAGGCTACTTCGCCCACTCGCTCGAGAACTTCGAACGGGCCTATGAAACGAGGATGTAACTTTCCTCTCTTCCCAAATCGAATGATCCCTCGGAATGGTAGAACTCTCAGAAAGGCTCGTTCTCCTACCTCAAACTGAATATCTCGTCTGTGTTTGTCGGCTGATGACTTCTGCTGACTCTAAGCTGTCTTAAGTCTCTGTTTGATCAAACTTTCTCAACTGTTTCTTCGATAATCTTCGGACCGAGTATTCGACGTTCGCCAACATCATCCCAGTAAAGGGGTGAATGGCATTTGCGGCCGTAAAGTGCCTCGTAAGGAGCCATCTGAATTAACGCCTGATAACTGTTGTTATAGACGAACTAGACTAATGGAAAAATCAACTCCTACTTGGCACCTCTGTCTAGAACCAAAGCTCGGAGCATATCTTCGAGCGTTTGGATGGTCTTCTTCGATTGACCGTTTGTCTCTGGATGGTAAGCTGAACTGAACTGTAACTGCGTGCCCATCGCCTCGTGTAAACTCTCCCAGAACCTGCTGGTAAATCTGGGATCTCGGTCTGACACAATATTAACAGGCACTCCGTGGAGTCGAATGATCCCACAGGTATAAATCTCGGCCAACTTCTCCATCGACATAGTCAGAAGTGTGCAACTTTCATCAACCTGGTCAGAAGTGTGCGACTTTCGTCAACCTGTCCACTACTACCCAAATCGCGTCGTGATGCTCAGGCGACCTGGGTAGTCCTGTAACGAAATCCATCGTGACTCCCTCCCACTTTCACTTCGGAATCTCAAGTGGCTGTAGAAGGCCCAACGGAATCTTGTGCTCGGCCTTGACTTGCTGGCATACCAAACACTTCTTTACAAAATTGGCTACGTCATTCTTCATTCCCCGCCACCAAAATGACTTTTTCAAGTCGTGGTACATCTTTGTGCTGCCGGGGTGAGCTAGATAAGACGCGGTGTGTGCCTCTGTAAATATCTCCTTCCGTAAAGCCTCGACCTTCAGCACCACGATCCTGCTTTTGAGCTCCAAGGCTCCATCTATGCCTCCGTAAAAACCCTCAATACCTCTGGCATGAACTTTGGCCTCGATAGCACGAACAAACTGGTCAAAAGTCTGCTCCTGCCGGATTCTATCTCTCAATGTAGGCTGGATTTGCATCGAACTGACACTCCCAATGATCTCTGTAGGAAGTGACTCAACAACCTGAATTTGTATCCAGGCAACGTATGTTAGGATTCGTGAAAGTTCGATCATGCAATCGAATTAGTGAGGCTATGACCCGAGCTAGTTCAAAATCGAGGGAGCAAGGCTAATTACCGAGTGAACTCAAGTATCGTGAGAGGGTTAGGCTAATAACCGAGTCGATCACACCTATCAATCGAGGGCGAGCTGTGGCTAGGCTTGGTTTGAGGCGAGTCGAGTGGAACAAAACACACGATCCTTCATCAACTAGGCAAGGCGCGCGCGGGCGGTTGGCAAAAGGCGGTGCGTGGGCCGAAGGAAAGAGAGAGAGAGAGATTGAGTGGAGTGCAAGTCAAGTTATTAGTTTCCATCTTGCTTTATGATTTTTAGCTTAATTAGGATTTCTAATATTTTATTGCTTTATTAGTTCCCTAGGTAGATTAGGACAAGATATATTTTGTTACTATATAAAGGCCCCTTCCCCATGTTATTTTGCATCATCAAGTTTATCAATAAAAATCCGAACTTCTGTTCAAACACTTTGTCTTAGATTTCTTTTAGATTTCTATTGCAATTTTATTTGTTTCAATAGGCGCGGCTGTGGCTAGAGAAACACCTATCGGCGGTTCAAGGCGCGGATTCGTGGCTTATCGGCAATCGAAACACGCGATCTTCATCATTGGTGCTTTCGTTGAGACGTGTTAGCTCGTGTGTTTTTCTTCTACCCCATTCCCTTTCTTTTCCTTATTTATTTTTCGTCCCCCTATCAAAAAAAAAATATATAATATACCAACACCGTCATGGCGAGTCCACAAATTAAGGTGCAAAGACAAGAGAAGAAAGCAATGGCCAACAAGGAGATGAAGGACAAGATCGAGAATTTCGATATCCAAGTCCGAAGCTGTTGGAACCCATGAGGATCTCGATATGCACAAATCACGGACAAACATTCAACATAAACCTATGCGCAGCGGATCTAAAGGTTTGATGAAGAAAACTTACTGCATAAAATTTATGTAGATCTGGCTGGCCCGAACAGATGACCGCAAATCAAATCTTCTCGGAATCGAACAAACTTGACCAATCCAGAAAGCTTATTTCACGGCGAAGTCAACGGCGTTGACCGATCGGAAAACAAAGCTTCCGCGCGCTCTCACGCGCTCGAGAGAGACCCAGCAGCAGCGAACTTCCGGCAGCGTGTGGCGGCGGCTGGCGGCGATCTCGACGGCGATCTCTTCGTCTCATCGTCCTGGTCGTCGTGGTATGGTCACTTGCTGGTTTTGGTCTCCGGTTTGGATGTATGATAGATCTGATTGGAATCCCGTATATACCTTAAGATCTTCTACTTTATTCTCAAACAGCTATCTAGATCTTGTATCAGTGGAGCACAAGAAATAGAACTACTCCTTGGAAGAGAGAGAAAGAGGGGGCGGCCGAATTCCAAAGAATATGGGATTCTACTTCTCTTCCATGAGCCTAATGCTGTATATATAGAGCTACAGTAGGGACCCTAAGGAGAATAGGATAAGGGCTTCTAATATATTAATACTGTGGAGATACCCCACAATTAATATATTAATAATATTAAAGTCCACCACAATAATATTATTGCACTCCCCTCACCTATCCCAAATTACATTTGAGACTCCTTATTATAATTATCCGATTTACCTCCCCATGTTTAAGATATAATGTTCATTAATTAATTCGATCACTAATAATTATGAATTAATTAATATATTATATTACCGAAGCTAGCGCTCGCTCATAGCATTCATATTATGCCGGAATAAATCCACCTGCAGGGTTTAGCATAATATTCCTTCATGAACTCACTTCGGGACATCATCATACTAACGCACATGGTGACCGTAAATATCCTAATAGCACATCGAACACATAATGTCATTACCCAATTCATTAAGTATGTCGACCCGGCTTGGATCTCACCCAAAGAATCAAAGCAACAACAATTATGTGCACATGCCTATTTAATATCTTACGGGTTAAGAGCACGCAATAATTAACTGAGGCCTAGTTCGTTTACGACGATCAGTATAAAACGAACATCCCTCTCTGGGATCCTGTTCAATACATATATGTACTAGTGCAACTAATCGGTCAAGACAAACCATACGGTTGACACTACAACCGTTCCGATGGGTTGTTCAATTCCATCTAGGTTGTGAACCAATGATTCTTGTTTCACAAGTAACTGATATAGTGATCTTCGGTACGCCCGATGACGACCACTTATCTACATGCAAAACAACAGAACGTGGAACTTATTTAACCAAACATAATTCTCATTCATCAAGAAATAACAAGTGTAATATCCACTAAAGCAAAGCTTAAGTATATAACACCAACAATCTCCCACTTATACTTAAAGCTGCCGCTTTACTAGTATAGTCCTATCAATCCGTATCCTAAAAGACCTATGTCGATCCTATCACCATACATTTGACTCCCATTCTCTCTACGTGTTTGGCGAAGACCTTCTCTGGCAAACTCTTCGTAAAAGGATCAGCTAGGTTGTCTTCTGACGCAATCTTGGTGATCTCAACTTCTCCTCTTGCCACAATATCTCTGATAAGGTGGTATTTGCGCTCTATGTGTTTGCTTGCTCTGTGGGCTCGTGGTTCCCTTGAGTTTGCTACTGCACCACTGTTATCACAGTACACGGTAATAACACGTGGCAAACTCGGAATCACTTCTAAGTCCACCAAGAAGTTTCTGAGCCAAACTGCCTCTTTCGCTGCCTCAGAGGCCGCGATGTACTTGACTTCCATAGTGGAGTCTGCTACGCACTTCTGCTTAGCACTCCTCCATGAAATGGCTCCACCTCCCAAGGTAAACACATAACCTGAGGTTGATTTACTCTCGTCCCTATCTGACTGAAAATCAGAATCGATGTAACCCAGCGGAAACAAACAGTCTGCCCGGTAAACTAACATGTACTCCTTAGTCCTTCGCAGGTACTTGAGTATATGTTTCACCGCAGCCCAATGTTCCCTTCCTGGATTACTCTGATATCTCGCTACCATGCCAACGGCGTAGCTAATATCAGGCCTAGTGCACAGCATTGCATACATGAGACTTCCTACTGTCGAAGCATAAGGAACTGTCTTCATGTCCTCTATCTCCTTAGTCGTCTTGGGAGACAACTCCTTAGATAAAGGTACTCCATGTCTGAAAGGTAATGTACCTCTCTTAGAGTTCTGCATACTGAATCTGGCCAAGACAGTATCTATATATGAAGACTGGGATAAGCACATCATTCTTTTCTCACGATCACGAATGATCTTGATACCAAGAATGTGTCCTGCTTCACCCAAGTCCTTCATATCAAACTGCTTAGACAACCACGCCTTTACGTCCGACAACTCCTTCTTGTTGTTGCCAATAAGAAGTATGTCATCCACGTATAGCACAAGAAACACCACCACGCTTCCACTAATCTTCTTGTATACACAGTGCTCATCCGGACATTGGGTGAATCCATATGACTGGATTACCTCATCAAAACCGAATATTCCAAGACCTTGAGGCTTGCTTCAGTCCATAAATGGACCGATTAAGCTTACAAACTAAGTGCTCATGCCCTTTTGCAATGAATCCTTCTGGTTGTTGCATATAGATGTCTTCCTGAAGGTTCCCATTAAAGAAAGTCGTCTTAACATCCATCTGCCACACTTCATAATCCATATGAGTGGCTATAGCTAAGAGAATTCGAATGGATTTAAGCATAGCTACTGGCGAAAAGGTTTCATCATAATCGATACCCTCTTTCTGTGTATAACCTTTCGCAACAAGCCTTGCTTTAAAGGTTTCCACCTTTCCATCCGATCCCCTCTTTCTCTTGTAAACCCACTTGCATCCAATGGGACGTATCCCATCGGTGGTTCTACAAGATCCCAGACCTGATTGGTGTCCTTAGACCCCATCTCAGCTTTCATTGCAACCTTCCACGAATTTGCATCTCTATCTTGGAGTGCCTCGTCATGAGTTCTTGGGTCCGATTCTAGGTCTCCTGGAACTGAGTCCGATGACTCTCCAAGACCTATCCATCGGTCGGGTTGTGTAGAAACCCTCCCACTACGACGAGGTACCGTCTGTACTGGCACACTTGTTAGAGTAGTATACCCGGCATTCCAATCAGATTGGACGTATTCTACTTGAAAATACAATCTATTGGAATTATATTAATTAAAAGGCATTACTTTATCTTAAGAGTAGATAAAGTAAGCATTTATCATATAATTGCACTTAAGATAAAATCTCTAGATCACTTATGGTTATAAGATATGGTTGCGCATAGAGATGGTAATCATTGAACATATCTTGAAAGTCGTGATCTTAAATAAAGTTCCAATTCGATGGATGTTTCGAGATGGGATATCGAATAATCCATAAAAGAATTGCACATAGTATGTATGCTTGTTGGACAAGAATGTTGCATTCCATCAACAATAGCGTGGGACGCAAGTACATATATGTGAGTGCTTGTTAGAGAACAAGTTCACTGAACATGACCGTATGAAAATACTTAATGAAAGATTTGTCTTGTCGAATAAGTATTTTCATGTTACAATAGTACATGATTGGTCCTTAGACTTGTGGCACAATAGTAACTTTGTGCATATTACATTCTACTTTGATTTATCCTTTTGGTTGCTAGCACAATCGTATAAAGGGATATTTTGGGTATTATGTTAATATATATGGAAGTTTGTTAGTGGCCAACAAAGGATTCGACACTTATGAAGATAAGTGAATTTCCTATGTGTTTCATGATTAGTAATTCAAAGTCCTTGGCCAAGGCGGGATGAATAGAGATTCATAAACGAATTACTAAACTTGAAATAGAATCATAGTTATTAAATCAATTTGGGTTTCGACTAAAATCATACCCAAGATTTAATCGGGAAATTGGATGTCGAAAGGATTTTACATGTATGTAATTGTAATCGAAATAGGTTTACTCGCTATTCACTTAATACTAGATTCATGCTACTTGCTAGGTGTTCCCATGATATGTGGGTTCATGAATTAAGGGGTTAATTCATGAATAAGAGTTAATAAAGATTAACTCAAATTACAAAGAGTTGTAAACCCACTACTAGTATTAATTGTGAACCTAAAAGGTCACACCAATTTTTGAATGAAGGTAAAATTCAAATAGTAATTCTAAAGAGTTAGAATTAATTGACTAATCTAATTTGATTAGATGTCAATTTATAGAATATATTAAATTAATTAATTGGATTGATTAATTGAATTTTGGATATTAATTTAGTAATTAATGGAATTACTAATTAATAGTTGAAATTTAAAATTGGATATTAAATTTCAAATCCAAATAATAATATGATTATTAAATAAGGAAATTGGAAGAAATGATTAAAATAATAAAGTCTTGAAAAATGTTTTCAAGAATTATTATTTTGCTTTATTATTTTATCTTTAATATTATTAAAGATTAAAATAATTAAGGATTATAATAAATGGTGGTTAAGAGAGGTTGAGAACCACTCCATATTGTTTATTATATAAAAGTCAATAGTTAGTAATCATATTTAAATAAAATCTGATTTTATTTAAATATTACAAAATATTGATTTATTTATACTAAAAAGTTTAGTATAAATATGTGTAAAGGGTTTGCACAAAAATGATGAAGTCTTCCATTTTGATTTTGCTAAGTTTTCAATAGTTGAAAAAGAAATAAGAAGAAGTGTTCTTCATAATCTAAATTAAGAAAGAGTTCTTGAATTTAGATCTTGAAAAATTTACAAAAAGGTTTTGTAAATAAATTTAAAGAGTTGAATTATTTCTTTTAAAACAAGAAAGAGTTCTTGTTTTTAACTTAGTCTTTGAGAAGCTTTACAAAAGGAGTTTTGTAAAGAAATTCAATAGTTGAATTATTTCTCAAAATACAAGAAAGAGTTCTTGTAAAATTTCCTTATAAATTATATTCCATATTTATTTGAAAACCGAGAAGTTTCTACTAGCGAAGAAGCTGTCGTCGGAACCGGATTTCAAAAGGTGGATACGTTTAGAGAGAAGACACTTGGATTTCTAAAGCGAGTAACCACAAGATCAAGAAGTGAAGTGACGTTACCAATCCGGAAACCGATTTCCTCAATCCATCTACGATTTTTGAAGGAGTTCAAGATCAACGGTAAATATTGTATTTACTATCAAACAAATCAAAATTTGTATCATTACATGTTTCTAAAGATGACGATCTGTTAATTCGCCATATGTATGTACGAGTTATGTATTTAATTGTTAAATACATGTTTTAAAAAATTTTAAATTCCGCTGCGTATAGCTCGTACGGTACAGGCGAACCCAACAGTGGTATCAGAGCCATGGTTATCATTTTTAAAAATAGATTTTGATTTGTTTCATGTTTATATGATAAACAAGATAATTAAATGTTTATTTGATAAACATATTAATTATAAAAAAAAAAATCGCGAAACAAGTCGCGAGTCGCGACATAGAGTCGCGAGTCGTGACATGTAGTCGCGAGTCGCGACTTGTTGTTTACAAGTCGCGAATTAAATTTTTCGAGCCCCAGTTTATCGCGAGTCGCGAGATACGTCGCGACATGGGTCGCGAGTCGCGAGATAAGTCGCGACATGTTCGCGAGTCGCGAGTTTTTCTAGATTAGCCTCTGTTCGTCTCGCGAGTCGCGAGTTGAGGTCGCGAGTCGCGACATGGAGTCGTGAGTCGCGAGTCGCGAAAGTCGCGAGTCGCGACTTGATAAAAATAAAAAAAAAAATTATTCATGTGATGAATGTTTTTTTGGGATGATCATGAGCCTAATACACATAATGAATGAATGGATGCATTTTATTTCAATATGATTGAATGTTTGCATGTTTTATTCAATACGGTTGAATGTTGTATATTATTCAATAAGATTGAATGAATGTAATTTATCGAGACCTGCGAGTCTCTTGAGATTTGATTTGTAAAATTTTAAATTTTTTTATCGTTAGAAAGATTGGATCAAAGGTGGAGACCGTTCGATGCGAAAGGCCCACGATTGTGTGGGTAATTTTACAAGTTATAAATCTCGAAGGCATGTGCTTGTACGGGTAGATAAAATGAATTGTGATAGAAGTAGTTCTATTTATTTGTTTTATCACGTACATAGGCATAAACCCATTTTGGCTCGAATAGGTCGTATAGGCAAGGACATGATCATCCCACCGTATGCATGCATTAGATGTATGTTAGGTTTATTTATGCTTTCGATTCATGCAATGGATGAAATGGCAAATAAACGTAAAGATGGTAAACGATGAGATCACGGAACCCTAAAGAATTAATAAGATTAATTCATATCATATCAATAATGGATAAAAATAAGCTGGGGCTTATTAATCCAGGCCTTCCATCAAAAAGTAGACGACATGAGATGCTACGATGCTCTATCACTGACCATGAGTCGTAGGGGGTGGTTTTGTGTCGAAAGTTGTGATCCCTACTATGTATATTAATACTTGTGAGACGGATTCCTCTTTGTTTTGACCATGAGTCGTGGGACACTCTGGTGGGCCGTTATCATGAAAGTTTTGATGGGTTTGATTTGACACCGAGTAATATATACGGTCATATTCTTGAGGTATATAAGGAAAGGTGAGGCAAAATATCTTGAAGGTTGTATATTGATACAATTGTCAAAAAGTTGACTACCAGTATAAATGTTCCATGCGTACTCATATTCTTGGGATATGGAATATTTTTATTGGACTTCAAGCACACTATGAAAATTAGATTTTCATAATTACAATGGGGTTTTAATTAAATTAGTGGGAGACATTTAATGTTTAAAGACCTAATATTAAATGAATATGAATTCCATAGTCTAATTATTTTCTGCTTCGTGTGTTGTTTTGTAGATCAGTCTACTAAAATGGCTAAAAATCCAATTGCAAGTATCCTTGAACAAAACAAATTAATTGAACCCAATAAATGTTATCATTGTGGTAAAACTGGGCATTGGAAGAGGAACTGCAAGGAGTATCTCGCAAACCTGAAAGGTTCAGGAACTTATTTTGTTGAAGTTAACTTATCAGTTAAAGATTCTTCTTGGGTATTGGATACCGGCTGTGGGTCACATATTTGCAATGATTTGCAAATGATGTCAAGAAGTAAAAAGCTAGAAATGATGAAACAATCCTAAGGATGGGCAATGGGGCAAGGGTTGCTGCCAAAGCTATAGGGACTGTTTATGTAGCTTTAAATGATGGTGTAACAGTTTGTTTGACAAATTGTTTGTATGTTCCGGATGTTATAAGAAACATAATCTCTATTTTAGAATTGGATAGAGAAGGTTTTAAGTTCGTTATTGAGAATGGAAGATGTTCCATTTTCAAAGATACAACTTTTATATATTCCGGAAAATTGACAAATGAGTTATATACCATTACACCACAAAGTCTCATCCTAACTATTCAACAAAATAAAAGGAAATTTAATAATCATAGTTCATTCACAATTTGGCATGCTAGATTAGGTTATATATCTGAAAAGAGGATTCACAAATTGGGACCAAAACTCGACCTTAGGGGAGAGGAAAGGTTGCCTACTTGTGAGTCATGTCTTAAAGGTAAAATGATTAAATCACCATTTGTAGGACAAGTGGAGCGAGCTAAAGATCTGTTGGATTTGATTCGTACAGATGTTTTTGGACCACTAAATGTTAGTGCCAAGGGGAACTACCACTACTTCATAACTTTTACTGATGATTATTCACGGTATGGTTATGTATACCTATTAAGGTACAAATCTAAAGTATTTGAAAAGTTCAAAGAATTCAGAAATGAAGTGGAGAAACAAATTGGTCGTAGTATTAAAGTTCTTCGATCGGATCGAGGTGGTGAATACTTAACCAATGAGTTTCTTGATTATTTAAGAGATAATGGGATTATTTCACAGTGGACACCTCCTGGAACTCCACAACTCAATGGGGTTTCATAAATGAGGAATCGAACATTGTTAGACATGGTTCGATCGATGATGAGTTCCACTGATTTACCTCTTTCATTATGGGGTTATGCCTTAGAAACAGCAGCACATATTTTGAATAGAGTGCCAAGTAAAGCTGTACCCAGCACACCATATGAGATATGGTATGGCAAAACATCCTCGTACAAATATTTAAAAGTATGGGGTTGTACTGCTTATGTGAAGCAGTTAGTGGGAGGTAAGTTGGATATGAGATCCATCTTATGCAAATTTGTGGGGTATCCAAAAGAGTCTATTGGGTACTATTTCTATGACCACTCTGAACAAAAGGTGTTTGTTTCGAGGAATGCTGTATTTTTAGAAGAAGAATGTCTCTCTAAGAATGGCGGAGTTGTAGAACTTAATGAAGAACCACAAGAAATTCCACTAAGTACCACAAATAACATACCAGTAGAGACTAGACCATCTGAAACACATCCTCTTCGAAGATCCGAAATAATTTCTAGGGCGCCTGAAAGGTTATACCTATTGTCAAAAGACAATGAAGAGGGACTCCTTTTGGATAATGATCCAATAAGCTATGATGAGGCAATGTTGGACATTGATTCAGATAAATGGCAAGAAGCTATGCAATCCGAAATAGATTCCATTTATTCAAACAAAGTATGGACTTTGGTTGAACCACCACAGGGTATTGTACCCATAGGTTGTAAATGGGTTTACAAGCAAAAAACGTGGTGGAGATGGAGAAGTAAACACTTTTAAAGCAAGACTGGTTGCTAAAGGTTATACTCAAAAGCAAGGAATTGATTATGAGGAAACTTTTTCACCAGTAGCAATGCTTAAGTCTATTCGGATATTGCTAGCCATAACTGCGTATTATGACTACGAGATATGGCAAATGGATGTGAAAACTGCTTTTCTTAATGGAAACATTAAGGAAGACATTTATATGAAACAGCCGGAAGGTTTCATATCCAGTGGGAGTGAACAAATGGTTTGTAAACTTCAAAGGTCTATTTATGGACTTAAACAAGCTTCAAGGAGTTGGAACATCCGGTTTGATGAAACTATCAAAACGTTTGACTTTCATAAGAATCCGGATGAACCATGTGTTTATAAGAAGGTTAGTGGGAGTGTAGTTGCATTTGTTGTTCTTTATGTTGATGACATACTACTCATTGGGAATGATGTAGGGATGTTACAGTCAACTAGGACATGGTTGTCTAAACAGTTTTCCATGAAAGACTTGGGAGAAGCATCCTTTATCCTAGGGATAAAAATCTATAGAGATAGATTTAAAAGGATGATCGGACTATCCCAGTCTACGTACATAAATAAGGTACTAAAGCGGTTTAGTATGGAAGAATCCAAACGTGGATATATTCTAATGAGTCATGGGTTTTTTCTTTCTAAGATAATGTCTCCAAAGACACCTGAAGAAAGAGAACGGATTAATCATATACCTTATGCATCTGCTATTGGTAGCATTATGTATGCGATGTTATGTACAAGACCTGATGTTGCTCATGCACTAAGTGTAACGAGCAGATATCAGTATAATCCAGGTGAAGAACACTGGAAAGCCGTTAAGAATATTCTTAAGTACTTACGAAGGACTAAGGATATCCTTATGGTATACGGCAATGGAGAATTGAAACTAGAAGGCTTTACTGATTCTGGTTTTCAGTCTGATAAAGATGACTTTAAATCCATGTCTGGGTACTTATTTACTCTGAATGGAGCAGCAGTTAGTTGGAAAAGTTCCAAACAAGAAACAATTGCTGACTCTACTACAGAGGCTGAATATATTGCTGCATCCGATGCTGCAAAAGAAGCTGTTTGGATAAGGAACTTCATCCAAGGGTTGGGTGTAGTACCATCCGTTGTTGATCCAATAACGATTTATTGTGATAACAATGGGGCTATTGCGCAAACAAAGGAGCCAAGATCTCATCAAAGATCCAAGCACATTATGAAAACAATACCATTTGATTAGAAAAATCATTGGTAGAGTGACGTTGTTGTGGAACGAGTCGACTCGGCAGAAAATATAGTAGATCCCTTAACTAAGCCCGTATCACAGAAAGTGTTCAAAGGACATCTTGAGAAGATGGGCCTAAGTGATTGGAACTAGGGCAAGTGGGAGATTGTTAGAGTAGTATACCCGGCGTTCCAATCAGATTGGACGTATTCTACTTGAAAATACAATCTATTGGAATTATATTAATTAAAAGGCATTACTTTATCTTAAGAGTAAGCATTTATCATATAATTGCACTTAAGATAAAATCCCTAGATCACTTATGGTTATAAGATATGGTTGCGCATAGAGATGGTAATCATGGAACATATCTTGAAAGCCGTGATCTTAAATAAAGTTCCAATTCGATGGATGTTTCGAGATGGGATATCGAATAATCCATAAAAGAATTGCACATAGTATGTATGCTTGTTGGACAAGAATGTTGCATTCCATCAACATTAGCGTGGGACGCAAGTACATATATGTGAGTGCTTGTTAGAGAACAAGTTCACTGAACATGACCGTATGAAAATACTTAATGAAAGATTTGTCTTGTCGAATAAGTATTTTCATGTTACAATAGTACATGATTGGTCCTTAGACTTGAGGCACAATAGTAACTTTGTGCATATTACATTCTACTTTGATTTATCCTTTTGGTTGCTAGCACAATCGTATAAAGGGATATTTTGGGTATTATGTTAATATGTATGGAAGTTTCTTAGTGGCCAACAAAGGATTCGACACTTATGAAGATAAGTGAATTTCCTATGTGTTTCATGATTAGTAATTCAAAGTCCTTGGCCAAGGCGGGATGAATAGAGATTCATAAACGAATTACTAAACTTGAAATGGAATCATAGTTATTAAATCAATTTGGGTTTCGACTAAAATCATACCCAAGATTTAATCGGGAAATTGGATGTCGAAAGGATTTTACATGTATGTAATTGTAATCGAAATAGGTTTACTCGCTATTCATTTAATACTAGATTCATGCTACTTGCTAGGTGTTCCCATGATATGTGGGTTCATGAATTAAGGGGTTAATTCATGAATAAGAGTTAATAAAGATTAACTTAAATTACAAAGAGTTGTAAACCCACTACTAGTATTAATTGTGAACCTAAAAGGTCACACCAAATTTTGAATGAAGGTAAAATTCAAATAGTAATTCTAAAGAGTTAGAATTAATTGACTAATCTAATTTGATTAGATGTCAATTTATAGAATATATTAAATTAATCAATTGGATTGATTAATTGAATTTTGGATATTAATTTAGTAATTAATGGAATTACTAATTAATAGTTGAAATTTAAAATTGGATATTAAATTTCAAATCCAAATAATAATATGATTATTAAATAAGGAAATTGGAAGAAATGATTAAAATAATAAAGTCTTGAAAAATGTTTTCAAGAATTATTATTTTGTTTTATTATTTTATCTTTAATATAATTAAAGATTAAAATAATTAAGGATTATAATAAATGGTGGTTAAGAGAGGTTGAGAACCACTCCATATTGTTTATTATATAAAAGTCAATAGTTAGTAATCATATTTAAATAAAATCTGAATTTATTTAAATATTGCACAAAAATGATGAAGTCTTCCATTTTGATTTTGCTAAGTTTTCAATAGTTGAAAAAGAAATAAGAAGAAGTGTTCTTCATAATCTAAATTAAGAAAGAGTTCTTGAATTTAGATCTTGAAAATTTACAAAAAGGTTTTGTAAATAAATTCAAAGAGTTGAATTATTTCTTTTAAAACAAGAAAGAGTTCTTGTTTTTAACTTAGTCTTTGAGAAGCTTTACAAAAGGAGTTTTGTAAAGAAATTCAATAGTTGAATTATTTCTCAAAATACAAGAAAGAGTTCTTGTAAAATTTCCTTATAAATTATATTCCATATTTATTTGAAAACCAAGAAGTTTCTACTAGCAAAGAAGCTGTCGTCGGAACCGGATTTCAAAAGGTGAATACGTTTAGAGGGAAGACACTTGGATTTCTAAAGCGAGTAACCACAAGATCAAGAAGTGAAGTGACGTTACCAATCCGGAAACCGATTTCCTCAATCCATCTACGATTTTTGAAGGAGTTCAAGATCAACGGTAAATATTGTATTTACTATCAAACAAATCAAAATTTGTATCATTACATGTTTTTAAAGATGACGATCTGTTAATTCGCCATATGTATGTACGAGTTATGTATTTAATTGTTAAATACATGTTTTAAAAAATTTTAAATTCCGCTGCGTATAGCTCGTACGGTACAGGCGAACCCAACAACACTATCAGTGTTACGTGTTGCAGTACTATGTGATGTATCTACTTGCGCACTCGGTGGGGAACTATCGATATCTCTCCCTAACTCCTCTAGGACAAGTTTACTACTGGGCTTATGATCTATGATATAGTCTTCTTCCAAGAATCTAGTGTTCGTACTAACGATCACCTTCTGATCCTCAGGACTATAAAATAAACCACCTTTCGTTTCCTTGGAATAGCCGACAAACAGTCTCACTTCTGATCGTTTCTCCAACTTGCCAGCCTCCTGCACTAAGACATGTGCAGGGCAACCCCAAATTCGAATTTGTGAGAAACTAGGCTTGCGCCCTTTCCACAACTCATAAGGAGTACTGTCTACTGATTTTGAAGGAACAGAATTCAGAATGTAACATGCTGTCTCTAATGCAAATCCCCAAAACGAATCTGGTAACTTCGAATAACTCATCATCGACCTAACATTTCCATAAGAGTTCTGTTTCTTCGCTCTGCAACCCCATTCTGCTGGGGCGTGCCGGGTGCAGTCAGCTGGGATTCAATCCCTGCTTCTGATAGGTATGTCCTAGACTCTCCAAAGAGGTAATCGCCTCCTCGATCAGATCGAAGACACTTGATATTTTTACCTTGTTGTTTCTCCACAACTGTCCTATACTCCTTGAATTTCTCAACGCATTCGGACTTGCGGTGCAACAAGTAAATGTATCCATATCTAGAATAATCATCAATGAAAGTGACAAAATACTCATAGCCTCCTCTAGCTTGGACCGACATAGGACCACACAAATCAGAATGAATCAGTCCTAGCACTTCTTGGTTCCTTCGCCCCTTTGCCGAAAACGGCCTCTTGGTCATCTTACCTCCTAGGAAGGACTCGCAAGTCTGGTAATGATCTTCTACTGGACCAAGATGCCCAGTAGATACCAACCTTTGAATCCTCCTAAGGTTGATGTGCCCAAGCCTAAGGTGCCAAAGATATGCTTGATTCATCGAAGACTCTTTTCTCTTATTAGTTTTAGTCGAGACATTATTCGAATCATTTTGTTGTAGTGTGGGAGACTTTGGTTTCAGAACATATAAATTGCCAACCATTGAACCAGAACAAATCAAATGATTACCATAACGAATAACAACTGAGTTATTAAACGAAACTGAATAACCATTCAAAACGAGTTTAGAAACTGAAATTAAATTCTTCCTAAAACTTGGAACAAAAAGATAATTGTTCAAAACCAAAATACTAGTATCAAATACTAAAGTAACTATTCCCACTGCAACTGCTGCTGCTTTCGTAGCATTGCCCATGTAGACTGTAATCTCTCCATCTCTAAGCCGTCTGGTTTCCTGGAACCCTTGCAAAGAATTGCAGACATGATCAGTGGCTCCAGTATCTACACACCAGGTACTGGTAGATACAACAACTAAAAACGTTTCTACGACAAAAGTATGAGAGTTACCTTCTTTGCCCTTCTTTAGGAGAGGAACATCGACCTTCCAGTGCCCTGACTTATTGCATTTGTGGCATCTACCTTTCGGCTTCTTTGCCACAGCCTGTTGAGGCACTAACTGGGTGCTCTTTGCCTTTGCCTTTCCTGC
>CACSLK010034614.1:31787-42676 GCA_902706635.1 Striga hermonthica
TGATCAAACTGAAAATAATATAAACAATTACTAATGACTATGCTCAGACTGTTAACTTAACTGATTAACTTCGTTAAGATGCTCTACTGAACCTGACATGATATTTAGACTTAACCGGAATAACCGGAACTGAACTGACATGAACTGATCGGACAGGAATTTACTGAACTGAAATTATCCCGGAATATTAACTGAAAATACCATTAAAATCATGAACCGGGTTGAAACCTTAACATAGGACCGAACCGATTTAAAAATGGAACTGAACCGGTCCAGCCGGTCCGAACCGGTCTGGACCGGACTGCCGGTCGACTGAACCGGCAGTCGGCATCGGCCTGGCCAGCAGCCTGCCTCGTGCTGCACGCAGCGCGCACGGATGCTGCTGGCTTGCTGCGGGTGCTGGACAGTCATAACAGGCACGACTGGGCATGCTGGGTACGTGCGGCGTGCCGCTGGACGCGCATCGGTACTGGACAACGCGACTGGCACCATGCGGCCTGCTGTCGCGCGACATCGCGCGCTAGCGTGCGTTACCGCATGCTGGTGCGCTTGGTTGGGCGCTGGCGTGCACAGGCGCACAGCCAACGGCTACTCGCAGCGGGTACTAATCACACGCAGTACCTGCCGCGCATTACCTGTATCACCCGCACACTGGCTGCGGTGCCGGGTGACTGCTGGGCGTGGCTGCCGCTATGTGCGGACAGCGTGGCCTATGGCCGACCCTTGCCGGTCGTTCGACATTAACTCCCGAGCATTCTGACTTCACTGAGCATAATCTGACTCAACATGAACATGATCAATGAAATAACTTGAAAAACATAACTTTTCACATGATCAACTGAACGGGGTCGTGGCGAGCGCGCCGTGCGCCGGCGACGGCGATAGGCCGTCTCTCGACCAAATCACTTTTCCCCTCGGCAACTCAAGATCAGCTGAACATGAAACATTATTTTAAGGCTATCAAGACATAAATCACACGAACAATATCGACCATAACAGAAACTAACATGGCATGACCCGGGGCGGCCCGTAGCCACGCGCGGTGTGCGCTGGCAACGGCTTTCAACCATTTAACAAATAAAACCACATTTTTCCTTGACCATCATCAAGTAACTGAACATAAAATGAGGTAAACTGATCATTTAAACGTAAATGGTTCGAGAGTTGCCGGGTAAAACGAGAAGTTACACGATTACGACTTAACTAGGCATTAACCGAACCTATAGCCGTGAACTCTTGAACATGATTCGAACATTAATACCTAAAATGAACTTATTGTCATGAAAAAGGGTTGAGGATGGCTATACCTCCTTAAGTGCTTGCCGAAAATTCACAATCCAAACGTCACCTTGCGTGCGCGTCCGCGTGAGCGGTAGGCTATTGTCGTGCGTGGTGTGCGGTGCTCAACTAGCTCGCGTATGATGGGCTTGCGGTACTTGCGGCTAACTTCTCGCAGTAATCACCTCTCCAAATTACACTAACTCTCTATATAGTACATGTATATAGGCTGAACATTGCTTATGGGAAAAATGGAAATTTTCCCAACTCTTCATCCATTATATAGAGAAGGCCGAGAGATGGTGCGACATAGCGTGGACGTGGCTCCACTTTTGCTTGCCAATTGCCCATTAATTAGATGGTTTAAAGGGTGACTAATCCGCCTTAAACTCCCACATAACGACTCGTGTAGTACTTAAAGGAAGAAGAAATGGTTGGTTCCTTCACTTGAAGAAAATGCTACGGCCTTAGACAAATTATTGGAAAATTTCCATATAGCTTACGGCTTTTTAGCCCTAATTTAATGATTAATGGCTAATTAATCATTTCTTATGTTTAATTATTTAATTAAACATAATGCTTAATTACCAAAATTATTCCAAACGTAAATGGTACGTCGAAATTAATTTTCGGTAATCCCGACTGCAAATAATCAATTCCAAAAATAATAATTGATAACGTTATTATATCGGAACTAAAACATAATTTATACTGACAAAATAACGGGATATTACAGACAGCTCTCCACTTCCTGTGCCCGTAGCACAGTGTCGGCATATGAGATCGCTTCGTGACTCCCTACTAGCTCACGGATTCTCTGATTCATCCCCTTCAGAAACTTACAGGCCTTTTTCGCATCAGTGTTCACCATCTCACGAGAAAAGATGCTCATTCTAGTGAAATTGCATGTGTACTCGTCGACGCTAGCATTGCCCTGCTGAAGGTATCAGACGTCGTCCTCCATTTGGTCACATAAGCTCTGTGGGAGAAACTTGCCTCCGACAATATCTTTCATCTGGTCCCATGTAAGAGCATCACGCTCAGCTTCGGGCCTCAGAGCCCAATAGTCAATCCAACAGTCGCATCCGTCTTCATCTGAAAGGCGACAAGGGAGACGCGCCGCTCATTAAAGAGAGGAAGCACAAAAAAAATCTTTTCGAGCTCTTTTATCCATTCTAGCACCGCAGTGGGGCTCTCGGTCCCTGAGAAGCTGGGTGGGTGCATGCCCTGGAACTGGATTATGAGCCTCGAAAAGTCATCAAAAGGAGGGGCCTACTGGTGTGGAGGGGATGGAGGCGGGGATGGAGTTTGCTGGTTGCGGTTGTTACGACGAGCTATGATTCTACATTGAATAGGCCGAAAAAATTAGTACAGTAATAAGGAAAATCTAGAGTTCAACACGAGAGTCCAGATTTTAAGCAAAGGCGGATAGATCCTAAGCCCCGATTTACCCATCAATATCAAGTAAAGCACAAAATCTCAAAGTCATTCAGGTATTCATACCTGAGCTGGCGCGTCACGACGAGTGCGAGTGGTCATAACACAAGGTCAAATATCAAAATCACATATAGACCAGTCTACAAAAATGCAGATTGTCTCTGATACAAAACTGTAACACCCCAGTTTGATTTTAAAGAAATCCCGAGCTTACCAAAAATCAAGTAACACTTTTTCGAGATCATTTTCAAAATCTAATGGGTGTTAAACAACATTTTTCATAACCCAAGTCTTATCTGGGCCCACGGGGATTCATTACCCGGTTTTCACAAGGTTTTCATTAACCCAAATCATATTACATGACAAAATACTCAACATGAATATTTAAACCTCATAAAACCAAACATCATAAATCCAACAACAGCGGTTCATCAAGTATTCCCTAAATCATAAGTTTTGAAAAAGGTTTTCACAAGCCTTAACATAAAAGGTAAAGACCTCATTTATTCAAATGGAAGCGTAAACGAAATAAACACATGACCGACCCACTCGTCCCTCGATCGTCATGCGCCAACTTGCCTTAACTTACATCCATGAAGAGCAGGTGGGGATGAGCACAATAAGAAACCGAGGTGCTCACCACTATGCACGTATATCATAATAACAATAATGTCAAGAGAGTATGGTCGCATTATGAATATAAATCAATTATCTGTCACGTCTCCAAATCACATCACAACATAATATACTACCCACGTGTACACATCTTTCATTAGCCACGGAAAGGGGATTCATTACCCTAATTCATTAGGTACGTGCCATACGCAAGACACGGCCTTGCATTAGGTCTTACAGAGACTTACCTCGCAAGGTAACCGTATTACATCGACGGGGACAACCGCACCGACGTCCGAATCGACTCACGCCGACAGGCTACATGGTTTACACGCATACTTAGATCATACCAACCTAACACAAACGAAACACATATACGGCATAGAAAGTTTTTAATAAGTAAACCCACCTGGAAGAGTAAGGGATAAGCACACTAAAAAAGCAGGTAAGTAGGTCGAGGGCTCGACTCTTCAAACACCTACAATTAAGCGAGATATTTTATCAATAATCTATCTCACTTCTTCTAGTTTAAATTAAAACCCACACTTAATCAAAATTAAGGTTTAAGGGTTTTAAATCAGATTTTTCGTGGACTTGGAACTCTCACATTTTTTTTATTTTAAAATAGGACTGAAAGAACTAAATTTGTGTCTAGAGACTTAAAAATAGTTTTCCCAAGTTTTTATCAGTTGAAGATAATTTTTCAAATTGAAATCGGTATTAAAAACGGCTTCCAGAACTCTAAATTAGGCTAAACAGTCATCTGGGCCGAGCTAGAAAACAAAACATCAAGCTGCCCCTGAACAAGGCTTGGCCCGCGTGGATTTGGGCCGAAAATGGCTTGGCCCAAAGTTGTAAGGCAGCTAGCCATGCAGGCTGCATCTGCTAAGGGTGACGGGCCGGGGGCGGGCTGGGATGCGAGCCAAGAAGCTCGCGCGCCTGCACTTAGTGAATAATTGAAAAAAAAATTTGCAAAGGCAAGGTTCGAACCAAGGACCTCATACCCGGATATTAGCATCGAAACCACTTCACCACACACCTGGTTGCAATGAACTACCATCACCGAAATTTTAAATACAGGTGACCAGCCCAATAAACTCACTTGAAAACTGAACAGAAGCAGTGGGAAAAATACAGAAGTTGCAAAATGCAAACAGACTGAACGAAATTTCACTGAACTCGACAACCAAATAATACTGCTCGAGAACAAACAACGACTCAATGACGACGGAAAAGCTCGAAACCATAAAACGAGACTCTAAAAATAATAAACGAAACTCCAAATCTCATACGAATATACGCAACAACATCATTAATCGATTTTCACAAAACGAGATTTTCGATTTTCCACGAAATTTCATGATTCACAACAATGAACAATACGATACAATAATCAGCGAAAAATAGTTCCACGAGATTGATTGAATCAACGATGATATACGACAAAAAAATAAAACAAGGGAGTTCGAAAAAGGTTAATCATCCTCGGGAAATGCGAGCTATCTGGAAATAGAAAATCGAAACAGAACTCAGAACTCAAAAGCTTCGGCAAACGACCGCTATTGCGAATCGTCAGACGGACTGAGGGGGAGGGGCTTGCTGTTAAATTAAAACCCACCAATGCCTACTTCACCCTGAACAGTAACTGAACAAAGAAATTCGAACAGAGGCTAAAATGACGGACAGGAGCTGTGAAGAAAACCAAACAGGAAACAAATTTCGACCAAACTCCACAACAAAACTTCAATGGCAACTCAGGTTCGGGAAGTTCATACGTTTTCAAAAATTACAAATTTATCAGAGACTCGAAATTATAAAACCAGGTTTTTGGCCGAATAAACGAAATGACAAAACGGCTCGAACAATATAACGACAACTCGAAAAAAAATCATATCGAGACTCCTAGATTAAAACGATTAATCCCAGCAACACACTCGATTATTCGAAAGATTTCTAATCGGCACGATTAATATCAAGATTCACAACAAATCGAATAACAAGAATCGAGCATATATCGACTGTACAAGCTAATTAGTCAACGAGGCTCGAAAACACTCAAGATCAGCATAGAACGATCATAAACATACAGTAATAACCAAGAGAAGGTTCAACCGATACCTTTCTTGGGGAATCTACTAGTTCGGTTGGCAAGCGGATGAACGAACGGGACTCGAAGGGCAATCGGAACTCCTCGAATGGTGCTGCTTGCGGACCGGTTCTACCCACAACGGATAGTTTGCCGTGACGAAGGTTGACGGCGTGGTGGTCGTCGGCTACTCGAAAAAGCACAACGGTAACCGGACTGAAGGTCAGAGGCAGGTCGCGATTGGACGAAGTTGTTGGAGGTCGCCGGCAAAAAGGGGCTACGCCGGCGAGAAGGAGCTGCAGCAGGTCACCTTATGGTGGCAGCAAGCCGAACGAGGGGGGAAAATTCGAGAGCAGCTTGAAATTGGGGGAGGGGTTTGCTGCGAACGAACGAACTAAGTTGGATTCCTCGGTTGAATTTAAGAGAGTGAGAGAAGTAAGAGAAGGCGAGAGATTGAGGGAGAACGTGCGAGAAGAAAATCACGCTAAAATCACAGCAGACCTTCAAACGTGCTCCACTCTGATGAAGACAACTCAGTCGCGGCTCGCAGCTGTGAGGGAAGAATAATATCTCCACTATATTGCACATGTACTAATTAATTATGGGATAAGATGATCTCAATTTGAGCTAGATGAATTAACCATAGAATGGGCCAACATCAGTTAATCATTTGGGCTGGAAATAGGATATCAAATTGGGTCCATATAAACAACACAATACATGAGCTAAATATAAATTCCAATGGAGCCGGGAATTATATTCGAGAAATATCGAACGGTTTACAAATTGACGACGAACCAAAAAGGATATTGCGACTCATTCAATTAACTAGACGAGAATGTCAAATTAATTAATATAAGTATAAACGAGAATTGTCGAGCAATAATACAATATAGACAATTAATATCAAGATTAATAATAATAATAATAATAATAATAATAAATAATAATAATAATAATAATAATAATAATAATAATAATAATAATAATAATAATAATATCCGATAAAATCCATAAATAAACGGGGCATTACAACATCCGCGTCCCAGCGCCCCGCTTATGCAGCGCCAGCGAGTGTGCCACCTCTCGTGAGACAGTACATCGATCCATACCATTGATTCATTTTTGAATCGTTCAACCAGTTTCTGTACCGAAATGTGTTGGGGAACGTCTTGAACCTTGTCTTCTAAACCTTGAACCGAGAGCTCCAAATTCCACTGAACCAATGTATGAATTCTCTAAATCACTTAATTTTCGATTAAGTGCGTTTGTTGACTATTGCTTAGCCGTATGACGGACGTCCCTCGAGCTGGCAGAAATTGAGGTGCTGCATTGTCGAGCGGAGTCTCGAGTCTCGATTGAAGACTATGTAATCACCGTGGGATTGATGTTAATATAAATATCTTACTGGAGGTCACCCCCATGAGGGTGTGACTCGCTTTGGGAAGAAGGGGAAACTCAGACCTCGCTATATCGGGCCATTTGAGATCCTTGCTCGAATCAGGGACTTGGCGTATCGGCTGATTTTACCACCGGACTTGTTGGGAGTGCATGATGTGTTTCATATCTCGATGTTGTGGAGATTTGTGCATGATCCTGACCATGTGGTGGACTTCGTTGACCTGCAGGTCGAGCGAGACCTTACCTATGAGGAGGTACCGGCAGCCATTTTGGACTGGAAGGTCCATCAGCTGAGGAACCGGGCAGTGAGTTTGGTGAAGGTGCAGTGGAGCCGACATGAAAGGCCTTGTCCGTAGTGTGGCACGTACCCCCACGAGCTAGGGTAATGAATCCCCTTTTCGTGGCTAATGAAAGGTGTGTGCACATGGGTAGTATGATATGTGGTGTTGTGATATGGAGATGTGACAGAATAATTGATTTATGTTCATGCTGCGACCATACCTTCTTTACATTTCTTATTATTGTGTTATACGCGCATAGTGGTGAGCACTCATTTTCATCTTGTGCTCATCCCCACCTGCTCTTCTCGGATGCAGGTTAAGCAGGTGTCGGGTGACGAGGAAAGACGAGTGGGTCGGTCTTTTGATTATGCTTTATTATTATGCTTATGTTTATGAATAACGTGTGGTCCTTGTGAACCTCTTTTGGTTGAGACTTGTTGAACCGTTTCCAAAACTTATGGTTTTTGGGATTATTGGACCAATGTTCCGTTTGGATATTCGTATTGGATTTGTTTCTTGAATATCATGTGTTCAATTATGCATGCTATAATGTTTAGCTAATTATCATGTGAAATTGACGTTTTAAGAGTTAATGAAAACCATGTGAACAACCAGATATGACTTGGTTAATGTTATATGTTTGAATAATGCCCATGTTTTTGAAAATGAGATTGAAAAATTGTTTACTGATTTTTAGAAAGTCCGAAGTTTCTTTAAAATCAAAGTGGGGTGTTATAGTTTGGTATCAGAGCCAATTTGCGTTTCTGTAGACTGGTCTATATGTGAATAATTTGTTTATGTGATTTAGACCTTGTGTTGACCACTCGTCTTTGTCATGCCGCACTGCTTAAGGTATGTTTTATAAGTATCAATGAAAATACTTATAATGTGAATTGTGATTTTGCACGAGTAGCAATGAAACTACTTGTGATGTTTTGCATGAGTAGCGATGAAACTACTTGTGATGTTTTGCATGAGTAGCAATGAGACTACCTATGAAGTGATATATATGTTGTTTTGGGGCTTAGGAAATCTATCCACCTCAGGTTATGTGAACTCTAGTGTTTAACCTTGTACTCTAGTGATATAGAGTTATGTTCAGACTCTAGAGGTTTCTCGTTGTGAGTTTCAATATGTTGTTTTCGAGTTAAGTTCTGCCCATAGCAGTTTTTCTTTCTATATAATTCTATTCAATGTCTCCAAGAGCGGACCAGTCAACGAGGATCGGGAGTGTCATTTAGGTGTCGCGTTCAGGTTACTGATCGAGTCCCCTTTCGTTTATTTATATGAATAATGAGTTGAAGTGATTGATCGAACAAGCTGATAGTGACCCGTCTCTTTTGGTCCTATGTGTCGTATGGTAGTTATATGATGCTTTGATGCGGTTTCCTTAAGTTATCTTGGTTTTGGGATTATATAAATGAAGTCCATGAAATATTGTGATTTTTTATGTTCTGTTGTACTGCTATAATGACCATGAAATACTCGTTTTATGAAAATCTGGTCTTCATATGATATGAAGTATTTTTTTTTTTGTTGGCTTTCTATGGTCTTTGGAATCATGTGATTTCTATTTGAAACGAATAAGTTACGATTTTTACAAAAATGTCACGCAAACAGTTTCTATTAAAAACCCGGCAGCTCGTGTTTATTATATGTGTTGTTATGTGTTTATGTGAGAGATTTCATGATTTTATCATTAGAAATTAGATACGTGTCGATTATGTGATGTTCTATGTTGACGTCTTGTTGCGTTCTTGCTAAATCGTGAAACCCTCGCCTTATGATTGCGTGTTATTCATGCGATAAACGATATTAAATGTTGTTATGATGATATGGAGTATTTAAGAATGATGTTTTTGGGATATCATATGGTAAAGGGCTTATATTTCGGTTTTCATGGCCTCTGATGTACTGTTGTAATGGCCTTGAAGTAGTCGTTTTATGAAAAGCCGATCTTCATATGAAATGTAGCTTGTCTAGTTTTCTTTCATTGAGTTTTGGAATTTTGAAAATCCGTTTAGAAACGAGAGAGTTATGATTTTTGCAAATATTATCACGCAAGCAGTTTTTATTAAAAACCGTCAGCTTGCGTGTATACTATGTTTGACCTGTTTATCATGTCTTAAGCTGTTCAAATGAAATTGTATTCTTCATAAAAGTTATAGATGTGTTTCTTAGATTTCTAATGAGGTAGGATGCATGCTGATATGAGCTCAGTAGCATAAATTAGAGTCTAAATGCTGAGATGATGTCTGTAACATGAATTGGTTTCTGACAGATTTCATGAATCGAATATTTTATGAAACTCATTTATAACATCATTATTTTTCAATATGGTTTTCATAAAAGTTTTAGGGCTGCCTCTTAAGTTTTTAATGATGCCGGAAGCATATCAGTATGTCGAGTATAGAATGAGTTATGTTCGTTTTTCTAAAACTGTGCACCAACATGTTTCTATTTCCCAGATTGCAACCAAGTTCTTCATGTCAGTCGATTTTTTTAACCAGCTGAATGTAATTATTTGATCTTGAAATTTTCTTGAAAGTTGTAGATGTATTCCTTAGGTTTAAATTGAGACGTGAATCATGATCATGTGACTTATGTGCTGAGAATTGTGTATATTTTAAGTTCGTTGTGCACACTGAATTTCTATAAAAAAAAATTTCTATCTCAAAATAGATATTACCTCCTAGATTATGCATGTTTATGTGACCTTTGTGATATATGTTGGACTTGGTTTGATTGGTGTTATGTGGTTGACTGAAAACACTTACGAGATAAGCTTTACGCTAAGATCTCGAAGTGTGGAAATTATAGGTAGTGTATGTGGATTAGACTCGTTTAGGACTTTCGACACGATTAGCTACCTGAGTAAAAGTTGTCGTGACGGCCGACACTGTTAGTCGGAAGAGTCAAGTGAGCTAACCATTCTGTTGTTCGACATTGACCGTGAGTTAGGATTGTTCCTGTCAGTGATGCCAATGTTCGATCCTTTTGAGGAAATTGTTGTTGTCAAACCCACACCTGTGTAGTTTCGAGTCCTGTGGAGAAACCCTTTGTCCTGTCGGAGTACTTAGAGAATTATGAAACCCAAAAAGTAAAATTTCTAGAATGCACCTCGAACCGAGTGCCGAACCTGACTGGGTATAGCCACGTGAAGTGGTGGCCGAGCCCGCACGCCCGTGCTGAGAGACGTGCGGCCAATTGCAGTGGCCGACCGTTGACTCGCAAGAGAGCTACCGCCGCCATCACCGAACGCACGAACTCCCCATGTCAGTGTGTACAACCAAATCTGGACCTTGTAGCTGGTATCCGGGTGGGTACACGCACGCGTCCAGCGCACCGCATATGCAGCGCCAGCGTGTGTGTCACCTCTCGGGTGACAGTGCATTAAACCCAGACCGACCTTGTCCTTTTAGGGGTCTTTGAACTAGATTTTCGAACAAAGTGTAAGTCGATCTTTCGCGTTGTTGTGTGAATGCCCTAATCAGCAATCCCCGGTGTATGAGGTTTGTCGATTAGTTTCCCTTGCCACATGAGAGATTTTCTTAAGATGGCGAGATATTAGTTTCTGTAGTAATGTGGGGGCGGATCCTTGAGTCTCGACTTGAGACCGACTTTATGGAAGGAAATCGTTATCGAGTATCTTGCCGTTGCATCCGAAAATTGCATATGAGTTGTTATTCGTGTCGGTAAGGATCTAAGCCTTGTCATCGGTATCAAACAGAACCGTGTGTTCTGGATGTGCATATTTGAGAATAAGTGATGATTGTCGGTCCTGTTATGAT
>CACSLK010034681.1:3016-13618 GCA_902706635.1 Striga hermonthica
AATTAAATATTTTATAATGTATTTTGATTTTTTTCTAAAATTATTTATAGTAAGTGTATTTTTTAAATTAAGTGTATTAAATATGGTAAGCGTATTTCCTAGATTTATTTTGATTCTGATTCCATATTTTGCTGGTATTCCTAAAACAAATTGGATAAAAAATATATGCTAATAAATAGAGATTTTGTTAATTTACTACTTTTAGGCTATAATTAATGAAATTGGAGGAAAATATTTTTTAAAAGTGAATTATGTTAATCCTTATTATATATTATTATATAATTATATATTAATAGATGTATTAATTCAAATGAATTAAAGTACTCATCAAGATTGGTAAAAAAGCTTGGATGGGGATTATTGTTTTCTTGCCATGAACATGAGAATTGTATATAAATTTTGTTAATAGTTCTGTTTTTTATGAACTATATAAAAGTGACTTGATTTCTTGATAGAGATTAATAATAGTTTAAATAATCTAATAACATACAATCAAATAAAATTATTTTCTAATTATATTATCTATGTAAAGAAACTAATTAGTCACCAAAGTGGCCTATTTCAATTTATGGAATAGATAAATAAATTAGATAAAGTATCAATTATTCAAGTATAAAAAGATGCCTTATTAATGTCATTCAAATGATATATTTGAATAATAGATGTGATGATTATAAACTAGGAGGACACCCAGAGGTGGGCCATATGTTTATAGCTATGACAATTAAAAGAGAAATTATAATTAAAGTTAGGTCAATTAGTGTGTTTGTCCAAAATTATAATTAAAGTTAGGTCAATTAGTGTGTTTGTCCAAAGATCACAACTAATTGATCATAATTATGTAATTTTTATTAAAGATTAATATCTAAAAGATAAGTTCTAATTAAAGCGATGTTAATTAGCGTGTTTGTCTGTAACGCCCCTTTTCATTTTAATTGATCATTTGCATTTGCTCGACTATAAATTGGAATTTCAGATATATTTGCCTAATATTATCTAAATGCTCGACTATATTTTGATGCTTATAAAGTGGAAATTCATTTTAGTTGTCTATTTGATGATTCATGTGCCTTAGTTAAATTTTCTAATTGGTGCTTATATGTGTATTTGCCCAAATTGTTGCTTTGGTATTCATTTTGTATGTGCACTATTTCGAGCCTTAGTAATTTTGCTATATTAAATAAATATATGTAACGCCCCACTTTTATTTACCGAAAATCAGAATAAATTTTTCGAATTTATTTCAAAAACAATATTCGAGACGCTACTCATTTTCAAATCAATAATCAATACTCGACATTTTCTCAATATTCGGCAATTGTCGATACTCATAATCAATAAGGAAATCCCAATAATCAATCAATAATCCAATAATGATCTTAGGGAAATAACCCTATCAATAATCCAATACTAGAAAAAACAATAGTCAATAATAATGCAATAATATCCAAGTTCCATTCAAAGCGGAAGTATTTATTCAAATTAAAGACCACCACTCGCATCCCCTCCGTCGTGCCGCTCTATCTAACCTGCATCCATGAAGAGCAGGTGGGGATGATCACAATAGGAAACAATAGTGCTCACCGCAATGCCATAAATATTAATATCAATAATCAACAGTAATCAATAATCAAAAGGTATGGTCTCAGCATGTATACAAAGCAATAATCTATCACATTCTCCCATCAATAATACAATAATCAGACTCATGTGCACACCTACGCATAGACTACTGTTGACTATATATCGAATGCCCTCCGGTCCTACATCGAGTGCCAGCCAATAGGAGTAAACCACCCCACCGGCCAAGGCCTTGCCTTGGACTTACCAATGAGGATCACCGGCCGAGGGACCTAAGCCCTGGTCTTACGGCTTCTCAAGGGAGACTACCCAAAGGTACGTTCTATAGCTACGGGGAAATCGTCCGGTGGCCGATACAGCTCACACCGAAGGCTACATGATTAACATGCATACCTTGATCATACCACTAAAACAGTAATAACATTTAAAGCATAGTAATTTTACAATTACAACCCACCTGGAAATTTCGGTAGAAAATGGCACACAAAAGTAAGCACGTAGGATGAGGCTCGACTCCTCAAACACCTACATTTAAATGAGATAATTTATCAATAATTTATCTCACTACTAGAGTTTAACATAAAACTCATACTTAATAAATATTAAGATCTACGGGTTTTAATCGGATTTTTCATGGACTTGGAACTCTATAATTTTTGCAAAATAGGACAAATTAATTTGGAGCCTCGGGACTTTAAAATAATTTTCTTAAATTTTTACTACTTTGAAAATAATTTTTAAAATCGAAATCGGTATTAAAACGGGTTTCTAGAACTCAAAATAGGCTTAAAAGTCAACTTGGGGTGCCAATTAAAATTTTTGGGCTGCATTAAAGGAAATTGGGCCTAAACATAGGTTTGGCCCAACGCTGATATGGGCTGGGCACACGCGGGCTGAAGGAAGGCCGGACGCGGGCTCGCGGGCTGAAGAGACAGAGTGAAAGGTCGGTTCGAACCCTTGACCTCGCGTGAAATGATGGGAACAGTCACCGCTGCGCCACACGCCCGATTTTCAAATTAAAATGTAATCTCAGAATACTTAAACTAAATCTAAAACCTGGGATCTGCACAAAAAAAACAAAAAAAAAAAAAAACAGAGATAGAAACTCCCTGCTACTGGTTTATAAAGTCACGATTTCTCGAGGGGTTTTACGATCATCAAATTTTCTGAGTTTGAAATCTTATAACAACAAGTTTTATTGGTTCGAAAAAAAAATGAAACAACAATACACGGTTTTAAAAACTAACGAACGACATAACGACAATTCGAAACAATAATATCGAGACTCCGAATCACTCAAAATTTTCACACAGTGGCGACGAGACTAGCTACAGCAAATAAGACTCGATTTATACGATAAACGAGAGTTCCGATAATCCACGTAAATTCACGAGCATACGAATAATTAAACGAACCAAAAGAAATCTGAATTCAAATCAACTTTTGGTAGACCGAACACAATATATATAACATGCGATATATGAAAATGATCGCAATAAAAAGAGGATTTGAATAAGTTACCCGTCTTCGGGAACGTACGAGTGATTGAACAGGAAACGGGCCCGACAACGGGTTAGACGAACGACTTTTGGGACTCGGACAGTAGCTCCAACGAACAGGACCCGGGGTGTCTGCTCGTGAGTGGAAGACAATGCTGACGTCAATAACGGCCGGCGAAACGACTGCCGGAGGTCCGGACGAACGGGGAGGACGCGGTGCTCGAATGGGGCTCTCGAGAAGGAGCAACCACGGACGGAGGAGCACGACTGCTACAACAAGAGACACCAGCGAGGATGTTTGGGGTTCGCCGGAGATGATGGTGGTCCGCCCTAATCGGGTGATTGAGCAATTTTTTTTAACCTTCTGTGATGCGAGAGAGATAGAGATTAGAGGAAATGGTGTAAATCTTTCGATAATTCCTCTGCTGAGATTTAATAGAGCGAGAGAGAGTTAGATGGAGCAAATGGGCGGAAGGATTTTACAAGGATATCTCAACGATAGATTACATGGGACGACTCAGTCGTTTTTGCTCGTGAAAGAAAAATATCTGCTAACAGAGAGAGATAGGGAGAACGTGCGCGGAAGATTCACCAATAAAATCACAACCAGAAATTTGAATGGGGAGAAGAAAGCTATGTTCTTGCGGAGCAGATAATGTTGTTGATTTGATTTATTACGGATCAAAACCATTATAACCAAATATTTGGGCCTCAACTAAAGAAACATAGAATTTGGGCTGTTATGATAAAACTGGGCCAATTAAGTCAAATTCCAAATAGGCGTGGAAATAATACAATTGGGGTTGGGATCAAAATAATCGGGCCGAAATATAATATACGCGATAATAAGAATTCTCGAGATATTTGATCGACGACGAGTAATAAATTAATCCAGATTATCTATATTTATAATACACACAATATTTTAAAATAATAATATTAATACTAAAATTATGCATTTAGACAAATAGTTACAATTTGACAATTAATAATATTTAAGACAATTAATATTAATAATAACAACATTACTAATAATAAATAAATAATAGCAATTTGACAGTTAATAGCAATTATAATAATAATAATTATAATGATAATAATAATAATACAGACAATTTAATAATAGCAATAATCAATAATTACTCCCAAATAATCCACAATAAAACGGGGTATTACAGTCTATCCACCTTACAAAGAATTCCGTCCTCGGAATTCGATAATAAACTAGAAAGCGATAAAAAAATACAAACGGAAATCAGAACTCAAAGTTTGGATATCGCCTCCGAAGCTCGGCCTCCTTCTCCCAAGTCGCCTTCGTCTCGTCATGTCGGCTCCAAAGCACCTTTACCAAGCTCACTGCCCGGTTCATCAACTGATGGACCTTCTGGTTCAAAATAGCTACCGGTACCTCCTCGTAGGTAAGGTCTCGCTCGACCTGCAGTTCGCCGAAGTCCACCACATGACCGGGATCATGCACGTATCTCCGCAACATCGAGACGTGAAACACGTCATGCACGCCCGACAAACTAGGTGGTAAAGCCACCCGATAAGCCAAGTTCCCGACTCGAGCAAGGATCTCGAATGGCCCAATATAACGCGGTTTAAGCTTCCCCCTCTTCCCGAAGCGAATCACACCCTTCATGGGCGAGACCTTCAGGAAGACATGATCTCCGACGGCATATTCGTGCTCATCCCTCTTCCGGTCGGCATAGACTTTCTGCCTCTCTTGGCTGACTGGATATGCTTCCGGATAGCCTCAACTGTCTCCGCAGCTCTATGAATGAACTCCGGACCCATGATCGTCCTCTCCCCGATCTCATCCCAGTACAAGGATGTTCGGACCTTACGTCCATACAAAGCCTCAAATGGGACCATCTTGATCGTGGAGTGGTAGCTATTGCTGTAAGTCAGCTCGACCAAGGGCAAGGCACTCTCCCAAGTTAGGCTACGGTCCAATACCACAGCCCTCAATATGTCCTCCAAGTACTGTATCGTTCGCTCCGACTGGCCATCTGTCTGAGGATGAAAAGCTGTACTGAACTCCAGCCTCGTCCCCATGGCTCGGTGCAGGGTCTTCCAGAACTGACAAGTGAACTTCGCGTCTCGATCAGACACGATCTCCACGGGGACTCCATGAAGTTTGACAATCTCATCCACGAACAACTCGGCATACTGACTAGCCTTCATAGTCGTCCGGACTGGCAAAAAGTGGGCAGACTTTGTAAGGCGATCCACAATCACCCAAATAGAGTCATGCCCATTCCTCGACCTCGGCAATCCCACCAAGAAATCCATGGTGATGCACTCCCACTTCCACAAGGGAACCTCAAGTGGCTGCAACTTCTCTCTCGGTTTCTGATGCTTAGCCTTTACTTGTTGACATACCAGACACCCATTCACGAACCTTGCCACTTGCCACTTCATACCTCGCCACCAGAAAGACTTCCTCAGATCCTGATACATTTTCGAACTACCAAGATGGACAGTGTACGGGGCACTATGGGCCTCTCTCAAAATCTCTCTTTGCAATTCCCACACCTTCGGAACACAAAGTCTACCCTCGAAGACCAAGGCCCCATCAGATGCGACTGCGAATCCTCTAACTCTACCAGCTTCTGACAACTCCTTCATCCGACAAAAGAAACGATCATTCGGTTGCTCGGCGACTATCCTCTCACGAAGAGTCGGTCCTACAACCAAAGAGGTCAACATACCCCTGGCGGTCGAAGGTGGCTCCACTGCCTCTAGCTGTAATCTCTCAAACTCCCGAAGAAGGACATCTTGCTCGGTAAAAAGACAGGATAACTGGCCATAACTCCTCCGGCTAAGGGCATCGGCTACCACATTAGTTTTCCCAGGATGCTAGCTAATCGTGCAATCGTAGTCCTTGACCAGTTCCAACCACCTACGTTGTCGCATATTCAATTCTCTTTGAGTGAAAATGTACTTTAAGCTCTTGTGGTCGATAAATATCTCACACTTGCCTCCATAGAGGTAGTGCCGCCAAATCTTCAAGGCATGAACGACTGCGGCTAACTCAAGATCGTGAGTGGGGTAGTTCTGCTCGTGAGGCTTCAGTTGCCTCGAAGCATAGGCTACGACCCTCCCCTACTGCATAAGGACACATCCCAAACCCATCTTTGAAGCATCACTATAGATGGTGAACTCCAAAGTAGGGTCGGGAATGGATAGAACGGGCGCGGTAGTGAGTCTCCTCTTCAACTCCTGGAAACTCTCCTCACACTTCTGACTCCAATCGAACCTCACGGCCTTCTTCGTAAGGTTGGTTTGTGGCTGGGCTATCTTCCAAAAGCCCTCGATAAACCTCCGGTAGTATCATGTTAACCCCAAGAAACTACGAACATCAGCGGCACCTCTGGGCGTATCCCACTTGCTCACTGCCTCGATCTTGCTGGGATCCACCTCAATGCCTCTCGCTGTCACGATGTGGCCAAGGAATGCCACACGATCTAGCCAAAACTTGCACTTCGAGAACTTAGCATACAGCTTCTCGCGGCGAAGAGTCTCCAGCACAATTCGCAGATGCTCTTTGTGCTGGTCGATGCTCCGAGAATAAACCAAGATGTCGTCGATGAACACGATAACAAACTGGTCCAGGAAGGGATGAAAGACCCTATTCATAAGGTCCATAAAAACGGTCGGGGCATTACTGAGTCCGAATGGCATGACTACGAACTCATAGTGGCCATAACGGGTACGAAAAGCAGTCTTAGAAATATCCGACTCCCAGATCTTCAGCTGATGATAGCCAGAACGTAAGTCGATCTTAGAAAAGACGCTGGCTCCCCTCAACTGGTTGAAGAGATCCTCAATACGAGGAAGGGGATACTTGTTCTTGACTGTAAGGGCATTCAACTCCCGTTAGTCAATACACATGTGCATCGATCCATCTTTCTTCTTCACGAATAGGACGGGCGCTCCCCACGGCGAAAGACTCGGATGAATGAAACCAAGATTGAGCAACTCCTGGATCTGGACCTTGAGCTCTTGAAGCTCCTTCGGCGCCATACGATAAGGGGCCTTAGAAACAGGGCCGGCTCCTGGTACAAGATCAATGGTGAATTCCACTTGGCGGTCGGGCGGTCCTCCGGGCAATTCATCAAGAAAGACATCAAGATACTCGTAGACAATGGAGACTCTCTCTGGGGACCTCTCAGAATCGTCCTCGGATATCATAGAAACCAGATAGCCTTGACAGCTACCCTTAGAAAGGCTCTTCCTAGCTTGCATAGAAGAGATGACTCGAGGCATGGTCCTCGACTTCACCCCATAGAAAATAACAGGCTGATCGGGAGTGGGGAAGAGACTGACTTCGCGCTCCTGGCACCGAATGTCGGCTCGATAGCGAGTGAGCCAGTCCATGCCCAAGATCACGTCGAAATCCCGCATTTCAATAACATAGCAATCGGCCTCCAAAACACGCCCACCAATACTAACTTGAAGACCACGAATCAAAGAATCGGAGATAATAATCTTTCCCGAGGCTAGACTAACCTCGAGAGGATCACAGTTACACACATTATTAATAGACAGGGCATCCAAGCATCGAGAGGAGATAAAGGAATGAGTAGCTCCAGTGTCACATAACGCAAATATAGGCACATTGGATAAAGAAATCATGCCAGACATGATACCTGCGTTGTTGGCTGCCTCGTCATGAGCAAGGGTATAGACTCGGGCCTTATCCCCAGCCCTCTGCTGGTGAGGTGGGGGCTGCCTGTGCTGCTGCTGGTAAGATGGAGGATGAAGCTGCTGCTGCTGTTGGGCCTGCTGCCTCGGGGGTTCGGTGCAAGCACTGAAGAAATGATCGGGCTTCATGCAATTGAAGCAAACTCGCTGAGTATAACGGCAATCTCCTGGATGATAACGACCACAGTTACGGCACCTCGAAAACTGGTCTCGTGCGAAAGGGCATTCACCACGACGGTCGTTCCCACCCACTTTTCCTTCTGGTTATCCCGGCGGGAATCAAACTTTCTCTTGCCCGAACTAGAGTCGGGCGGTGCGGAGGAAATAGGCTGAACTAGCTGAGCGGAAGGGGCAGAAACATTAGGAGTCTGATAACTCTCAAGCTGGGTGGCTCGAATAACGGTCTCATCAAAGGAAAGATTCCCCTGGCTAGCAACATGCATACGGAGGGTTTGGTTCAGACCATCACGAAACTTGTGGGCCTTTTTCAAATCAGTGTCCACCATATGTGGAGCAAAGGCACTCATGCGGGTGAACTCCCGCTCGTACTCCTCAACTGTACCAGTCCCCTGAGTAAGATCCCAGAAAGCGCGCTCCATCCTCATGCGATAACCCTGAGGATAATACTTCTCCATGATTACCTCCTTCATGCGATCCCAAGTCAGGACATTAAGCTCTGCCTGCCTCAACCTCCAATAGCCGGACCACCATAAGGCATCACTTTCCTTAAGCATATAACGACCACAAATAACATTTTGCTCGTCAGAGCACTACAGGAGGTCAAAGTTCTGCTCTAACTGACGGATCCACTCCGCCACAGCCTCGGGCCCTTCAGTTCCATGAAATTCTGGCGGAGTTAGACTCCGAAACTGGAGCACGATTTTGAGATGAGCCCCAGCCGGATTGGGAGCCTGCTGGTGAGGTGGAGATGGGGATGGAGATGGAGTAGGCTGACGGTTGCGAGCATTACGACGAGCCATAGTTCTACATTGAAAATGGGTCGAACAGTTAAGCACAATAATAAAAGAAGTCTAGAGTTCAACACTATAGTTCGAATTTAAAGGTGGATTAGTCCTAATCTCGATTTCATTCCAATAATCAATAATCAACTAATATACAATCATCTCAAAGTCATTCAGGTACTCATACCTGAGCTGGCACGGCACGACGAGAGCGAGTGGTCTTAACATGAATTTGAAACATATAATCACATAATCAACTTTTTATACTTAAACCAGTCTACAGAAACGCAGACTGGCTCTGATACCAAACTGTAACGCCCCACTTTTATTTACCAAAAATCAGAATAAATTTTTCGAATTTATTTCAAAAACAATATTCGAGGCGCTACTCATTTTCAAATCAATAATCAATACTCGACATTTTCTCAATATTCGGCAATTGTCGACACTCATAATCAATAAGAAAATCCCAATAATCAATCAATAATCCAATAATGACCCTAGGGAAATAATCCCTATCAATAATCCAATACTAGAAAAAACAATAGATAATAATGCAATAATATCCAAGTTCCATTCAAAGCGGAAGCATTTATTCAAATTAAAGACCACCACTCGCATCCCCTCCGTCATGCTGCTCTATCTAACCTGCATCCATGAAGAGCAGGTGGGGATGAGCACAATAGAAAACAATAGTGCTCACCGCTATGCCATAAATATTAATATCAATAATCAACAGTAATCAATAATCAAAAGGTATGGTCTCAGCATGTTAAGAAGCAATAATCTATCCCATTCTCCCATCAATAATACAATAATCAGACTTATGTGCACACCTACGCATAGACTACTGCTGACTCTATATCGAATGCCCTCCGGTCCTACATCGAGTGCCAGCCAATAGGAGTAAACCACCCCATCGGCCAAGGCCTTGCCTTGGACTTACCAATGAGGATCACCGGCCGAGGGACCTAAGCCCTGGTCTTACGGCTTCTCTAGGGAGACTACCCGAAGGTACGTTCTATAGCTACGGGGACAACTGTCTGGTGGCCGATACAGCTCACACCTAAGGCTACATGATTCACATGCATACCTTGATCATACCACAATTAAAACAGTAATAACATTTAAAGCATAGTAATTTTACAATTACAACCCACCTGGAAATTCCGGTAGAAAATGGCACACAAAAGTAAGCACGTAGGATGAGGCTCGACTCCTCAAACACCTACATTTAAGTGAGATAATTTATCAATAATTTATCTCACTACTAGAGTTTAACATAAAACCCATACTTAATAAATATTAAGATCTACGGGTTTTAATCGGATTCGTGGACTTGGAACTATCTAATTTTTGCAAAATAGGACAAATTAATTTGGAGCCTCAGGACTTTAAAATAATTTTCTTAAATTTTTACTACTTTGAAAATAATTTTTAAAATCGAAATCAGTATTAAAACGGGTTTCCGGAACTCAAACTAGGCTTAAAAGTCAACTTGGGGTGCCAATTAAAATTTCTGGGCTGCATTAAAGGAAATTGGGCCTAAACATAGGTTTGGTCCAACGCTCATATGGGCTGGGCACACGCGGGCTGAAGGAAGGCCGGACGCGGGCTCGCGGGCTTAAGAGACAGAGGGAAAGGTCGGGCCGAACGCGGGCCAAGAAGCCCGCGCTGCTGAAGGCTGGGAGAAATTGAAAAAAAATAATAGATAAGCAGAGGCAAGGTTCGAACCCTTGACCTCGCACAAAATGATGGGCACAGTCACCGCTGCGCCACACACCCGATTTGCAAATTAAAATGTAATTTCAGAATACTTAAACTAAATCTAAAACCTGGGATCTGCACAA
>CACSLK010034681.1:13624-32697 GCA_902706635.1 Striga hermonthica
AAAAAAAAAAAAATGACAGAAACTCCCTGCTACTGGTTTATAAAGTCACGATTTCTCGAGGGGTTTTACGATCATCAAACTTTCTGAGTTTTGAAATCTTATAACAACAAGTTTTATTGGTTCGAAAAAAAATGAAACAACAATACACGGTTTTAAAAACTAACGAACGACATAACTACAATTCAAAACAATAATATCGAGACTCCGAATCACTCAAAATTTTCACACAGTGGCGACGGGACTAGCTACAGCAGATAAGACTCGATTTATACGATAAACGAGAGTTCCGATAATCCACGTAAATTCACGAGCATACGAATAATTAAACGAACCAAAAGAAATCCGAATTCAAATCAACTTTCGGTAGACCGAACACAATATATATATAACATGTGATATATGAAAACGATCGCAATAAGAGAAAATTTGAATAAGTTACCCGTCTTTGGGAACGTATGAGTGATTGAACGGGAAACGGGCTTGACAACGGGTCGGACGAACGGCTTTTGGGACTCGGACAGTAACTCCAATAAACAGGACCCGGGGTGTCTGCTCGTGAGTGGAAGACGATGCTGACGTCAATAACGGCCGGCGAAACGACTGCCAGAGGACGCGGTGCTCGAATGGGGCTCTTGAGAAGGAGCAACCACGGACGGAGGAGCACGGCTGCTACAACATGAGACACCAGCGAGGATGTTTGGGGTTCGCCGGAGATGATGGTGGTCCGCCTGAATCGGGTGACTGGGCAATTTTTTTATTAACCTTCTGTGATGCGAGAGAGATAGAGATTAGAAGAAATGGTGTAAATCTTTCGACAATTCCTCTGCTGAGATTTAATAGAGAGAGAGAGAGTTAGATGGAGCAAATGGGCGGAAGGATTTTACAAGAATATCTCAACGATAGATTACATGGGACGACTCAGTCGTTTTTGCTCGTGAAAGAAAAATATCTGCTAACAGAGAGAGAGATAGGGAGAACATGCGCGGAAGATTCACCAATAAAATCGCAACCGGAAATTTGAATGGGGAGAAGAAAGCTCTGTTCTTGCGGAGCAGATAATGTTGCTGATTTGATTTATTACGGATCAAAACCATTATAACCAAATATTTGGGCCTCAACTAAAGAAACATATAATTTGGGCTGTTATGATAAAACTGGGCCATTTAAGTCATATTTTAAATAGGCGTGGAAATAATACAATTGGGGTTGGGATCAAAATAATCGGGCCGAAATATAATATACGCGATAATAAGAATTCTCGATATATTTGATCGACGACGAGTAATAAATTAATCCGGATTATCTATATTTATAATACACACAATATTTTAAAATAATAATATTAATACTAAAATCATGCATTTAGACAAATAGTTACAACTTGACAATTAATAATATTTAAGACAATTAATATGAATAATAGCAACATTACTAATAATAAATAAATAATAGCAATTTGACAGTTAATAGCAATTATAATAATAATAATAATTATAATGATAATAATAATAATAATAAAGACAATTTAATAATAGCAATAATCAATAATTACTCCCAAATAATCCACAATAAAACGGGATATTACAATATATGCCTTATGTTTATTCTTATGATATGTATTATATAGTTCCTTGCACCATAGAAATAAATTCCATGCACTTGCTTTTATTAAGTATCCCATTCAAGCCGGCCCTAAGAAATTAGTGTGATGAAGTTTCAGTTTCATTTTGAAATTTAAATGACCATGAGACCAAGTCTCCATTTTATCTTCCTGTGCCTTAAAAATCGGTCAATTCCAACAGCGACCAGCACTATGTATGCAAGAGGAGAATTTGAAATTGTTTTCAACCATTTCCTATGGACTCGACTTTCACTCCACCATGTGCCAAACGATTCTCCTCCACTTCCTATCCGAATTTTCACCTATAAATAGTTCCCAGAAGACCTCAGTCTCTAATTTTACTTCCCTCATCAACACAGAAAATAAAAGAAGTTCTTTTTAGCCTTAGCAAAATCCTTCAGCACCATCCTTAGAAAAATAGCCGCACTCAGCCAGCCGAGAACTACCATTTTTCCGAGTGCAACTGCTTTCACTCGAGCAACAAGTCGTGGCCAGCTGTGCACCACGAAGAGGAGGAGACAAAGGACTCTTAGCAACTCCCAGACTGAGTTTTAGCCATTAAAGGTTGAGCCATTTCTTGGGCCAAAAACCGAGCACCCGAGCCCTTTATTCTCTGTATTCCGGCGAGAGGTAATCAGTCAGGGCCTCGAATTCCTCTTTTGTGGCTGAGTTAATGTGATATTTTTCATGCAGAATTATGTTGTTGAGACGCTGAGGTTGAGGTTTAGTTTCAGAGCAAAGGGTCTCTTAAGTATGATTCATTTTTAGGAGAAAATGACATGATATGTTATGCCTTTTGTCTTGTTTTTGCCCAGCTTGTGACTTGCTTTTAAGCCTGAATATTTACTGCTTATTCTTGCATATGTTATGAGCTCCATGTGAAGTTTCAGTCCAAAATAATTTGTGTAGCATGCTATAGAAAATTTTGAAGATTAAGGTACATTATGTGAGCTTTGGCCTTATTTTGATCAACTGGAGGAGACTTTGAGCATGATGAATTATTGTTGTAAAAGATGAGTCTTGTAGTGTCTTAATTCAGCTAAGAATCAGTTACACTCTTGCTTTAAGATTTAGAAGAGAAGAGCAAGTTAATATGATATTTTATACCTTAATTTGCTTTATATTTGGTGTTTTGATTGTGGTGCTCTCTGAACCTATTTTGTGTGATTTATTCGTTGTGGTTTTTGTTGCCTTTCTAGAATATCCATCATGAGGCCTAAGTGTTGGGCTAAGAGGATCATTTATATACCTTAGTTTTATTATGAAAGAAGAGCCTTTTGTTTAGTGTTTTTAGCATTATTTTGAGCTTTGGTCCATAATCCTGATTTTGGTATTATTAGGCTGAAACATATGAATTTCGAGAGGAGAATATTTAGTTCCTAAGTATGATGTAAGATTAAAGGAAGAGAAGCATGTATGTTTGATTTTTATTTTCTTTTATTTTTGTTCATTTTTTTAATTTTTGTGACTTTGTTGGATAATTATTGTGTTGTTTGAATTATTTGCTTATGTGAATTTAATTGTCCTTACTTGACGTTACTTATTCTTGCTTGTCCGTGCATGTCTTGTTTGCCTATTTGTCGCACCTTTAAATAATAAGATAAAATCTGTAATTGTAGATTAAACGAGGAGTCGAGCCCTCATTCAAACGCACGTGCATTTTCATCCGGTCAGTAAGTTTAAAAGGTGGTGATTTTCCATGCTATGTTCTAATTCTTAATAAACGCAAGGTATTTATAGCTGAGGTATGTATATGAGTATTTTCCTATGAGTGGGCATTGCCCGCGAATGGGTTGAGGACAGGATCTCTCGCCGTGTGGGTCAGCGTTCCCGGTGATGAGGTGTACTCCCGAGATCGGTTTGTCGTGTCGTGTGGGTTAGCGTTCTCGGCTGGTAAACCAATAGATGAGCCATGTTATGAGACCATGATTTATTTATTTATATGCCAATGTTATCGGTACCTGTTTTTGTTATGAATAATTGCATAGTATGGAATATTGAATAGCACGTTGATTATTGCTCAGCCCCCACAATTATCATTTTCAGGTTAGCATGCCGGGCAGGACTCAAGAGGGGCTAGTGGTGGTCATATGCAGTTTATTTATTGCTATTATCAGCTATGTTGAACATTGTTTGGATTCCAGTTTCAGTTTTTCAATTCATTTATCAGACTAGTATAGATCCTGTTGGGTCTTAATAAATTGAACATGTTTATGTCGGGATCAGATATCCTGAAATGATTAAGAGCAGTCATGACAGTAAATCCAGTTATATGTTTAGTAAGTACCCTCAAAGCATATTTTAAAACATAAATTATTTTCAAAAAGTTCGATTCATTTTCAAAAACTCTGATGATTTCAATGTATAAGTAGAGGGGACTTACATTGTCCAAAGATAGCCGCTAGTTGATTCAAATTTGTATAATTTATTTTAAGGCTGGATATATAAAAGAGAAATTATAACTAAAGTTAGGTTAATTAGTGTGTTTGTCCAAAGATAACCACTAATTAATCACAATATCTATAATTTATATTAAAGATCCTTCTTCTTAGACATCTATCAAATATATTATATATTTAAGTATTTGCCTAAAGGTATATTTAATATCTTCACTCAGAAGGAGCTGAACATGAGGCAGCGTAGATGGTTGGAGCTGGTCAAGGACTACGACTGCACCATTAGCTATCACCCTGGGAAAGCTAATGTGGTAGCCGATGCCCTTAGTCGGAGGAGTTATGGCCAGCTATCTTGCTTGTTTACCGGGTAGGATGTTCTTCTTCAGGAGTTCGAGCGATTACAGCTGGAGGCAGTGGAGTCGACTTCAGCAGCCGGGGGCATGTTGGCCTTTTTGGTTGTGGGACCGACTCTTCGAGAGAGGATAGTTGTCAAGCAACCGAATGACCGTTTCTTATGCCGGATGAGGGAGTTGTCAGCAGCTGGTAGAGTTGGTGGATTCGCAGTCGCATCTGATGGGGCCTTGGTCTTCGAGGGTAGAGTTTGTGTTCCGAAGGTGTGGGAACTGCGGAGAGAGATTTTGAGAGAGGCCCGCTCCGTACACCATCCATCCTGGTAGCACTAAGATGTATCAGGACTTGAAGAAGTCTTTCTGGTGGCGTGACATGAAGTGGCAGATAGCGAAGTTCGTGGATGGGTGCCTGGTGTGTCAGCAAGTGAAGGCTGAGCATCAGAAACCGAGAGGGTTGTTGCAGCCCCTTGAGGTTCTCCTGTGGAAGTGGGAGTGCATCATCATGGATTTCTTGGTTGGACTACCGAGATCGAGGGTCGGGCATGATTCGATTTGGGTGATAGTGGATCGCCTTACGAAGTCTGCCCATTTTCTGCCAGTCCGGACGACCATGAAGGCGAGTGATTACGCCGAATTGTTCGTCAAGGACATCGTTAAGCTCCATGGAGTGCCCGTGGAGATTGTTTCTGATTGAGATCCCAAGTTCACATGTCAGTTCTGGAGGACGTTGCACCGAGCCATGGGGACGAGGTTGGAGTTCAGTACAGCCTTTCACCCCGAGACAGATGGTCAGTCGGAGCGTATGATCCAGTACTTGGAGGATATCTTGAGGGCTGTGGTCTTGGACCGGAGCTTGACTTGGGAGTATTCCCTTCCGCTAGTCGAGCTGACCTACAACAATAGCTACCACTCTTCATCAAGATGGCCCCGTACGAGGCTTTCTGACTACAACAACAGCTACCACTCTTCGTCAAGATGGCCCCGTACGAGGCTTTGTATGGACGTAAGGTTCGGACTCCTCTGTATTGGGATGAGGTTGGAGAGAGGAGGATTACGGGCCCAAATTTTGTCCAAAGTACTGTTGCGACAGTTGAAGAAATTCGGAGGACTATCAGGTCGGCCCAAGAGAGGCAGAAGGTCTATGCCGACCGGAAGAGGCAGGAGCATGTTTATGCTGTGGGAGATCATGTCTTCTTGAAGGTTTCACCCATGCAAGGTGTGATTCATTTTGGGAAGAAGGGGAAGCTTAGACCTCGCTATATCGGGCCATTTGAGATCCTCGATCGAGTCGGGAACTTGGCGCATCGGCTGGCTTTACCACCAGACTTGTCGGGTGTACACGACGTGTTCCATGTCTCGATGCTTCGGAGGTATGTGCATAATCCTGATCATGTGGTGGACTTCGGCGAGCTGCAGGTCGAGCGAGACCTTGCCTACGAGGAGGTACCGACAACCATCTTGGACCGGAAGGTCCACCAGTTGAGGAACCGGGCAGTGAGCTTAGTGAAGGTGCAGTAGAGCCGACACGATGAGACTGAGTCGACTTGGGAGAGGGAGGACGATATTAGGAGGCGTTATCCGAACTTTGAGTTCTGAGTTCTCCTTTGTATTTTATCGCTTTCTAGTTTACGAATTTCGAGGACGAAATTCTTTGTAAGGTGGGTAGACTGTAACGCCCCATTTGTTTATGAATAATATAGATTATTTATTTTTCATAATTGTTTTTATTATTATTATTATTATTATTATTATTATTATTATTACTATTATTATTATTATGTATTTATTTGTCATTACTTGTTTAATTGTCCAAATTGCCTAATTGATTTTATGTGATTGATGTGTATTATTAATAAATATTATTATGTGTATTATATATATTATCAGGTTTAATTTATCATCGCAATCGTATCCTAGTCATTTTCTCGAGCGAGTCTTAATTTATCGGAAGTATTCCAGCCCATTTGCTATGCTATCATGTTGGCCCAATTCCTTAATTAACTATCAATCATTGGCCCAATTCTTTTAAAAATATTTTTGGCCCAACAAGGATAAGATATGCCCCAAAAGAGTTAAATGGATCAGATATTTTTTCTTCTTCTTATCCGCGTGAGATTTTGAGCAGAACTCATGATTTGTTCTTCGTCCTTCAATTCTGTTCCGATTTCTTTGTGTTATCCTCCTCGCACGTTCAATCATTGTTGCTATAACTGGCCGAGAGTTCAGTTCGTGAGGAGCATCCAAAACCTCATCTTCTCAAATCTCTTCTCTCTCTTCTCGCTAAAAAAAAAGAAAGAAATCAGTACCTGCAACACCGGTGAAACTCCATTATTTCCGACGGAAATCATCGCCGACGTCCACCGAAGCAACCAGTAGTCATCGTCTCTTGAGCCAGCAGCTTCCGTTCGTCCACTCGAGCCAGCAACCGACGTTCACCATTCACTACAAGAAAATGATGAAATTCCAACAAAAATATATTTCAAAAGAATTATTCCAACGACAATTCCAACGGATATTTCAATACTATTATTTCCGTTGAAATTTTTCACTAGATTCCAACGGAAATTCCAACGAAAATATTCCGTTGGAATGAGTTTTCCATTGGAATTTCCGTTGGATTTTGACGATTCCAACGGTGGATTTTCCAACGGGAGTGAGAAAAAAAATTCCAACGGAATTTGCATATTCCAACGGAAATTCCTACGGTAAACAGCCGTTGGAAATATAGCCGTTGGAATCATCAAATTCCATCTAAAATTCCAATGAAAAAACACATTCCAACGGAATATTTCCGTTGGAATTTCTGTTGGAACTATTCCAACGGAAGCTATTCCATTAGAATTTCCGTTGGAATTTCCATTGGAATATATTACCATAGGATTTTCCGTTGGAATATAACATTTATTTTGTAGTGATTAAAGTGGCGAAACCTTCCACTACCGGCGAATAACCCGACGACCTGCAACTCCTCACCGGCGTCCCATCCAGTGAGTTGTTGTTCGCGAGGAGTCCCCTTAGCCCCGTGTTCAGAGGTTGCGTTCCGTCGAGCCTCCGTTCACCCCGTTCGTCCAACCCGCTTTCCGATAACTCGTAGTTTCCCGAAGTCGGGTAACTTTTTCGAAACCTCCTCGTAAATCATTATTCAGAATTATATTGTTGGTTTATTTCGTTCGTTGAATCGTTTTAGTTTCGAGTTCGGTTTAAATTGTTGGTTCGTATATTCGTTATTCATATCGTATGTTCGTGGACTATTCGGGGATGAATGGAACTCTCGATTTCGTTAAAGTAAATTTTGTTACGTTGCTGTGACTATATCGTGTTAATTCGGAGTCCCGTTTTGTCGTTTCGGAGTCTCGTTGTAATTTATTTTGGGATCGTCTTGTTCGTTTGTTTTCAAACCGTGTTTTGATGTTTCGTTTTTCGATAAAAAAAACCCCGTTTTAAGATATTTCAAACTCTGATAAATATGTACTATTTTTCCCGAACCTGAGCTGTAGATGGATTTTGCGAATTTGGTCGTAGATTTTTTGTCATTTGCAAGTCTTTGTATTTCGTTCGCACCTCTGTTCAATCTGTGTTTAGTCACAGACATTTGTTTTCATCCACTAATTGATTATTACATTCAAAGTAGTATCTGGCGTGTGGTGCAGTGGTTGTGCCGCTGATATATATGTTAGAGGTGCAGAGTTCGAACCCCAACACTTGCTTTCTTGCTTTTTTTTCAGCTGTAACCTTCTTCAGCGCGCGGGCCGAATGGCCCGAACTCAGCCCGCGCGCAGCCCGTTCTATCTCCCCAGCATCGGCCCGCGAAGCCCAGTCCCAGCCCGCGAACATCCCAAAGGCCTGCACCCCTTGTTCCCTTAGCAGGCCAAGTCTTGGGCCATTAACCCTTCTTAGCTGTGGCCTAATTTATCCATTTCCTTGGCAGCTCGGCCCAAATGTGTCTTTTGGCCTATTTTGAGTTCTGGAACCCGTTTTTCGTACCGATTTTAATTTGAAAAATTATTTTTCAAATGAGAAAAATGTGGAAAAATTATTTTAAGTCCCGAGACTCCAATTTTAGTTCTCCGAGTCATATTTTTTGATTTTTTTTCTCAAATGTAACCAGCTTCAGCGCGCGGGCCGAATGGCCCGAACTCAGCCTGCGCGCAGCCCGTTCTCTCTCCCCAGCATTGGCCCGCGAAGCCCAGTCCCAGCCCGCGAACAGCCCAAAGGCCCGCACCCCTTGTCCCCTTAGCAGGCCAAGTCTTGGGCCATTAACCCTTCTTAGTTGTGGCCCAATTTTTCCATTTCCTTGGTAGCTCGGCCCAAATGTGCCTTTTGGCCTATTTTGAGTTTTGGAACCCGTTTTTCGCACCGATTTTAATTTTAAAAATTATTTTTCAAATGAGAAAAATGTGGAAAAATTATTTTAAGTCCCGAGACTCCAATTTTAGTTCTCCGAGTCATATTTTTCGAAAATGAGAGAGTTCCAAGTCCACGAAAAATCCGATTAAAACCCTTAAGTCTTAATTTTTATTAAGTATATGTTTCATGTTAAATTCGAGTAGTGAGATAGATTATTGATATATTATCTCGCTTAAATGTAGGTGTTTGAGGAGTCGAGCCTCATCCTACGTACTTGTGATTGTGTGCTATTTTTTCTACCGAGCTATCCAGGTGGGTTTACTTATAAAATTGTCTATGTCATACGTGTTGTTTATTGTTTAGTTGGTATGACCAATGTATGAATGTGAACCATGTGGCCTACTGATGTGAGCTGTTACGGCTGTCGGTACGGTTGTCCCCATCGAGTTATGGTACGGTTGCCCTTGCGAGGCAAGTCTCCTTAAGACCTAATGAAAGGCCGTGTCCGTTACAGTGGCACGCACTCCCGTCGTTAGGATTTATGCATCCCCTTTCCGTGGCTAATGGTAGATGTGTACATGAGTGAGTTATTGTTACGATTGTTAGGAGATGAGACATGATGATGATTGATTTATATTCATGCTGCGACCATACCATCTTTACATGTTACTATGTGCATAGTAGTGAGCACTACTTTATCATTTGTGCTCATTCCCACCTGCTCTTCACGGATGCAGGTTAAGCAGTGGCTGGGTGACGGGACGAAGGACGAGTGGTGGTCTATTATTTGTTTCGTTTTGCTTCCGCTTTAATAATATGGTCGTTATGAACCTTTCTATGTTTTGGACATGTAAAAACTGTTTTCGAACTATGTTTTGATGTTTGAAAATATTTTGGAAAACCCTTTTATGAACCTTGAATAATCATGGTGTTTGATTTATGAAGTTTCAGTTGTTCATATGGGATATTATGTTGAGGTGTGAATCAGGTTAATGAAAACCTTGTGAAAAATCGGGTTTATGAATCCCCGTGAGTCCAGATAAGACTTGAACTAAGTAAATTATTTGATTAATGCCCTTAATTTCAAAAATGAATTTGAAAAATTTGTTCTGATTTTTAGAAAGTCCGGAATTTCTTTAGAATCAAAGTGGTGTGTTACAACAGCGGTGCGTTAGGTCTTTGGTTCGCGGCCCGGAGGTTTTGGCACGGCGCGGGGCAGCTTGTTGTCACGTCGCGGGGGTGTCGCGAGGTCTGATGGGCGCTGGCTGGGAGAGCTTGGCAACATGTGCCGCGGCGCGGCGGTCTTCGCGGTGCGGGGTGCATTTTCTGTCTTCTGGCTGTGTCATGGTACAAGCACGACGCGGGGTCTGGGCACATCAATGGACGGCTCGCACAACTTTACGCCTCTGACTCGTATACGTTCGTTTGTACTCGAAATTTGATTCTGCATTTTCCTGTGTACTCCCAACGAAATGCTCTCTTAATTTAAGTTCGCCTGACATACTTATCGTGAAAAATAAATCCTCTCGAATTCTAAAACCTGCACATTAAAAATGAAGAAAAACCGAAAAAATATACGGAACAAAACTAAAAGTGAACAGAACGCACAATAAACTATAAAAACTAATAAAAACTAACGAAAAGACCTAAAACGAGAGAAAGAGAAAGATAAAATAATGACGAAAAAATGCAACAAAAATAGGACAAACAGTGACAAATAATAAACATAGGAGGGAGTATCTTTTTAGAAAAATCTTACTGTATACAAACCAAATTGTTAAATGTCAAAAACTACATGTACATGTTTTTATCAATTTTTGCTAAGTGTGTTTCATATTAATTGTCACTTTTTCCTTCACTCATTTAGAGTACGTTTGTGCATAAATCATAATACTAAACATGTGTGTATATTGTAAAATATTTATTAAATATCTAATTTTAAATTTATTTATATTTTTTTAAATTGATTGCATGAATAAATAATACTAGCGAGCACTGAATGTTTTTCATTACATAAAATAAAAAGAAAACGAAGATGTACAACTTCTGTAACTTTTACAAATAATAATGACATTATATGACAACAAAGTTTATAATTAAATAACAATTAATTATTATATGGTGAACAAGAATAAGTAAAATTGTTATTTTTTCTTATATCAAGGAATAAATATATATACTAAAATTAAATTTATATTAGTATAAATGTGTTAGTGAGATAATATATTAATTAATTACAATCGAGCCTTAACATACTCATATTTAATGTTCTGGCTAAAAAACAACAATGATTAAAAGAGGTAGAAAAACATTATAATTTTTTTTTAGACTTAACATTGATTAAAAGATGTGGAAACTATATGATAACCCTATTGTTTTTTAGACTTAAACGGATAAGGCACGTGAAAATAAATAATTTAATATCTTTGTCCCGTGCATCGTACGGGTACGTACTAGTACAACTAAAACAATATCTCTTTTTATTCTCTATATTTCTCTCTAGTTATATAACAATAAAAACATTATTTATATTGTTTCACATTTTTTTAAACATAAAAAGTTATTCTTATTTTATAATTTTAATAAAATATTATTAATTCACTACCTTAATAATTGTCATTGAATCACATTAATTATAATTTGTACATTTTTATCTTTTATTTAATAACAACTTCAAATTAATTTCATTTTTTTCTTATTTCTTTCATCTATATTTTTGGATGAGATGAAATTTTTTAAAAATATTTATATACAATTGCAACTTATGTTTTTATTTTATAATTTCATCCTAGAGTTCGAATGGCCCCACTCACGTAAATTTCCAGATCAGCCCTGAGTTCTACTTCCCGCCTTCACACACTGAAACTCTCTCTCTCTCTCTCCCTCTCACTGATCTTGCAATTCCCTTTCCACTTTCATTACTCTCCACACACGCGCAACAAAGGTACAAAAACAATAATCCGATGGCCCCATTGAAGAAGACGAGCAACGGCCGGTCGCCGATGGTCAATCCGCAGCGTCAGATCACCGCATTCTTCGAAAAGAAGCCGGAATCGTCGCCCTCTCCTTCACCTTCGCCATCGCCCATTCTCTCTAAGTGAAACCCTAACCCTAGAAGAAGCCCGAGCCCGTCGACTCCCTCACCTCTGCCGCCTGAAAGAGGAAAGCCCGTACTCGTTATCAGCCCGAATTTGACCTCTGCCTCACCAGTTAGCTCCATTAAAAAATCGACGTGCATGAAGCCCTTTATTGCTGTCACCCCGAATTCGGCATCTGCCTCACCTGAATCTCGGAGCTCCGATAAAAAAACACGCGGGCCTGATGCTGTTGACAGGAGGATCAAGGTGTATTGGCCATTGGATAAGTCTTGGTATGAAGGTTGCTTGAAGTCTTTCGACAAGATATCGGGCAAGCATCTGGTGCAGTATGATGACGGCGAGGAGGAGCTGACGAAGAAGAAGCTCCGGAGGCTTAGAAGACTGTCGGTGGTGGAAGACGATGAGGACGTTAATGGCGTTCTTAGTGATATCCAAGAAGTAGAAGATGATTCGGGTGCTGAGGATTGGAAGGGAAATGATGAAAATGAAATGTTAGACGATGAGGACGGATTGGAGGATATGAACTTGGAGATGGAAAAAGAGGAATCTGGAAAGGATGGTCTTGGGAAGAAGAGGAGCTCCCGGAAAAGGAATGTGAGTGAAAAAGAACAAATGTCGTTGGCCAACAAGAAAGGCAAATTTGATGGAGGGTTGAAAAATAGTGCTGCAGAGGTCTCAGCTGCAGAAAAGTTGACTGAGCCCAGTAAAAGAATTAGTCCTTGTAGTAAGTGTTTCTGAAGTTTTTCTTCTTCCAATAAAATAACAGGAAGTAAAAATATTGAGTTGTCTATTTGTTTGTAATAGGCTGGATTCCGTTTTTATTCCGTTTGAGATTACTTCAAGTTATCGTATTGTATAATATCATTTTTCCTTCATCTTTGTTACGGTTGCCTTGTTTAAGTTGATCATCAATTCCAGTAGCAGACAATAGTTGTAGGCGCCAATCAGTTAAGCCTATTATATATTTTAAGTTTGATATTTTGGTGTCTCCTTCTATTTTAAGTTTAATCTCTTTTCCTTTCGGGTTTAAATGTTTCAGTTCTTTTAATTATTTGAATATGATTGTTTATTACACAGCATACTGATTCTGTGAACCAAAGTAAATATTACAATATTGCATCGTAGGTGAGAAAGTATCTCTTGTAGATAGCTCCAAAATGGTAGATGATGCAGAGATTGCCAGTCGAGAAGCAGATAAATTGCATTTCCTTGATGTGTAAGTGTTTGTATAGTCTTGATATTTATTCTGGAGAATATCACAGTGAAGCAAATGGAAGAATCTGTAACCTCTACGCTGCTGACGTTTATTTATAATTCGGAGGCATTCCCATATATAATGTGCTTATCAAATAGATATATATTGCTATACTTTTACCAGGTGCATTGTTTAACTCGTCTCCTTTCTGAAATAGAAATCGTAAAGATGCAAGTGGAAGGCCCCCTGGAGATGTAAATTATGACCCAAGAACTCTTTATTTGCCGTCAGATTTTGTGAAAAACTTAACTGTAGGCCAGGTATGTGACTTCCTTAGTTGCTATTTATACTTCTGTATGAATAATTTCTGAAATTGTTATATGTATGCATGTTATAATTTTAGAGGCAATGGTGGGAGTTTAAGTCAAAGCATATGGATAAGGTTCTCTTTTTCAAGGTAATTACCAAGTTCATTGAGAATAACTTATGTCGCTAGTCCATGTTGTCAGTTTTATTCATTATTTTGTTGTTGTGGTTCTGATCACTGGTATTTTTAACGATTGAACCAGATGGGCAAGTTCTGTGAGCTTTTTGAAATGGATGCACATGTTGGAGCCAGAGAGCTTGGTTTGCAGTATATGAAGGTATATGAGTCTATTGATACGTAGTGAACTATTTACACTGTCCCGTGTCAATACATTAACAGTGACACAAAAAGAAAAAAACAAATGATAAACTTACTTTCTTAAGAATTATAACTCTTGATCAATGTCCAGGCAGTTTGAACTTGCTCTCAAGATTACTTTATTGCTCGAGTTGATATCTAACAGCTATTTGTGCTGTCAGGGGGAGCAACCTCATTGTGGATTTCCGGAGAAGAACTTCTCAATGAATGTAGAGAAGCTGGCCAGAAAGGTTACCTTTGCTTGTAAAATATTGTTGTCGTGGCTCTTAAGACATAAAAAGTTTATGTACTTCAGAAATATTAATTGTTATGAGAATATATGATATAACCAGGTAATCATAGCCTTAATTGCTTTGGAATTTGGCTCCACATAATCTTATCGCGTCAACGTCCTTCCATTGCTTCACGTTAATAAAATACTCCAATATTCTGAAAATCAAGCATACAAATATCAAAGCAAATAAATCCATCCAAATAATAAATTTGTCGAAAATTATAAACGTGCGAATAAATTAAATGTATAAGAATACACCATTAACTATATAAAACGTGCACTTTTTTTGCCCGATCAACAGGGATATCGTGTTCTTGTTGTGGAGCAAACAGAGACACCTGAACAGCTTGAGCTTCGGCGAAAGGAAAAAGGCTCTAAAGATAAGGTCATGAGTCATCCGACTTTAATCTCATTATAAGAAATGTTTATAGTTACATTATTATTTGTTTGTGGGGCTGATAATTTTGATACCCTTTTCCAGGTTGTGAAACGAGAGATATGTGCTGTGGTTACAAAAGGCACTTTAACAGAAGGAGAAATGCTTTCAACCAACCCTGATGCTTTCTATCTATTAGCAGTGACGGAGGGCTGTCTAACTTCCGCAAATCAACAAGGAGTTCATATATTTGGTATATGTGTGGTTGATGCTGCAACGAGCAAGATTGTCCTTGGAGAGGTGTGGGGTGTGACTTAATTATTTCAGACTATCAGAAATTATTTGCATAGGATTTTGTTGTGCATGATATTTTTTTTTCTTCTTTGTCCTCATATGTTCTTCTCAGGGGTTGTCTGCATACTATTTGATTGCATGTACATATAAATTAAGCTGTTCATTTTGAGGACCTGAAGTAAAATAATAGGAGAAATTTTGATGTATTCTAAGGTCCTAATACCTCGTATCTGTACTTCTTTGGTATTCAAGGTGGTGAGAATTCCTATGTATTCAGAACCTAGTATAGCATGAATATTTTCTTTTCATCTGAACACCTGCCCAAGTTCCGTGACCCCTCAATATGCATGCACGCCAGACTTAATTAAGTACTTTCTTTTCTTTTGTTCCCGTATGTTCTCTGTGGGATTAAGTATGCTTCCTTTGATCAGTTCAGGGATGTTGCGGATTGGCGTTCATTATGCAGTTTATTATCTGAGTTGAGACCAGTTGAAATTATAAAACCTGCTAAGCTGCTTTGTCCTGAGACTGAAAAGGCACTGCTTAGGCATACAAGAAATCCTTTGGTTAATGAATCGATTCCCTTTTATGAATTCTGGGATACTGAAAAAACTATTCGTGAGGTTACGACTATCTATCAAGGAGCTGGAAGTTATTCACGTTCAGCGAGTGAAGTAGTTGCTCAATCCAGTGAATCTTTATTTGAAATTGATGGTACAAACTGCCTACCTGATGTATTATCCAATCTTGTGAGTGCTGGTGAAAATGGAAGCCAAGCACTCTCAGCTCTTGGTGGCGCTATTTTCTATCTGAAACAGGCTTTCTTGGGTGAAACTCTTGTCAGATTTGCGAACTTTCAATTGCTTCAGTGTTCTGGTTTTGGTGAAATAACTCAAAAACCATATATGGTTCTTGATGCATCTGCACTGGAAAATCTTGAGATATTTGAGAACAACAGAAATGGAGATTCTTCAAGGTAACGTGGACTGCTATTCGTATATTATTTTAAAGCTTTCTGTATGACCAACATTTTACTTTACACTGCCTCACCTTTTGGTTTCCTCAGGACACTATATGCTCAGTTGAATCATTGTGCCACAATATTTGGTAAAAGATTACTTAGAACATGGCTGGCAAGACCTTTGCATCATATTGAGTCAATTAAGGAACGCCAGGATGCTATTGCAGGACTGAAAAAAGTATGTCCACACTACCATGCTTGATTGGTTGCTGATTTGAAATCTCATGTTTCCACGTATAAATGGAATTAAATGGTGTCTTCAATTAAAGTCCGAAATTAAAGATTTTAGCAGATGACGTTCGCAATCATTAATCCTTTATTTTGTTTATGTTTTGTGTCTTAGGGAGTAAACCAATCACATGTTCTTGACTTTAGAAAAGAGTTGTCAAAGCTTCCTGACATGGAGCGTTTGCTTGCACGCATCTTTGCTGGCAGGTGAAGTTGCCAAGTTTTATTATTTAGGCATTATTTGAGTGAACCTAGTATGTCCTTCCAAGAGATTTATTAACTGTTTTGGGTAAATACAGTGAAGCTAATGGAAGGAAAGCAAACAAAGTTGTTCTGTATGAGGATGCATTTAAGAAGCAGCTCCAAGAATTCATTTCAGCTCTACGTGGATGTGAAATGATGACGCATGGATGCTCTTCACTTGAAGCCATCTTAGACAATGTGGAGTCCAGACTGCTGAGTCATTTATTAATGCCTGGTATGCCACATAAATTTTGGGTATTATATTTTGTAGCGATTATAATCTTATATGGTTGATTTGTTTTCCAGTCTGTAGGGACTCTGAAGTTCATTCAAGTTTGAAGCATTTCAAAAATGCCTTTGATTGGGAGGAAGCCAATCAGTCAGGGCGAATAATACCTCGAGAAGGGGCTGATGTTGAGTATGATGCTGCATGCCAAATGGTTAGAAATATTGAGTCCAATCTCCAAAAACATTTAAAGGAACAGAGGAAAGTACTTGGAGATGCATCTGTAAGAACTTTTGATTAACACTGTCCAACAATCATAACTTTTTGGTATCGATTAGCATAATCTTATTTATTTTGTGTTATGTGTAGATTTGTTTTGTCACGATTGGAAAAGATGCATATCTTTTGGAAGTGCGTGAAAGTTTATCACAGAGCATTCCAAAGGAATACGAGTTAAGATCATCTAAGAAGGTAACACCATAATTTTTTGGTTAATTTTGTAAACTAGGTTCATTTATTTATGTGGCCATTCCTGCTCAAACGATGAGCTTGTGGCAGATTTATATATAAACAAAGTCTATTCTATGAATTAGAGAGGTTTTCCAGAATAAGACTGCTAGTACACTATTGACTTTAGTAAAAGGGTGATTAATAAAACATTATCCTCATTAGACTAATTTTATGTCGTAGGTGAAGTTTATAATTAAATAGTTGAGCAAGCACCTTGCAAAATATTGTACAGTATAGATTAGAGTTTCTATTTACTGGTGCAAAATTGACACATATCTGGCCTTGTATCTCTCTCGTTATTTTGTTCAGATGTAATATTATTTTTCATGCGAATAAGTCAGCCTTTCTTCTTATTTTGGAATATATTATGTGCAGGGTTTCTGCCGCTACTGGACTCCAGTGATTAAAGATTTGATGAAAGAGCTTGCTCAAGCTGAATCCGAGAAGGAAGCAAAGTTGAAGAGCATTTTCCGGAGACTAATTGAACGATTCTGCGAGAATCACATTAAATGGAGACAAATAGTCTCTGCGATAGCAGGTATTAATGCCTTATGAATTTGAATTAGAGCTGTTATGTGGACCTTAAATTCTTTGTGACCATTTCATCTCGTGTGAGATATGTTCAATGATATTTTCTTTGTGTGTGTGTGTGTTTTTGCTTCCATTGGTTTTCTTCAAGTCTTTGCGGAGGAAACCAAGCAATTGCACCTTTGGTTCAGCAGTAAACTTCTTTGTATAGTGTCTCTTGGTTATAGTTGGATTAGTGGTATTTGAGGGAAATTGAGACTTACTTTTGTCTCGCAGAACTGGATTGTTTAATCAGCTTGTCCATTGCAACTAGATATTATGAAGGCCAAACTTGTTGTCCAATTATAAACACAATACATCATAATGACTTGCCATGCCTTAGTGCTAAGAGTTTAGGACATCCTGTTCTAAGAAGTGATGCTTTGGGAGAGAGTACTTTTGTTACCAATGATGTCATGCTGGGTGGTCCTGCTCAGGCTAGCTTTATACCCCTTACAGGTCCCAACATGGGTGGGAAGTCTACCCTACTACGCCAAATTTGCTTGGCTGTGATTCTGGCCCAAGTGAGATTTTTGAATTTATTTTTTTCCAATAAAAAAAAGGGGGAAAAGAAAAAAAAAATTATTCATTATTAATGGCTTCACTTTGATACTTTCCAGATAGGAGCAGATGTGCCCGCTGCGAGTTTTGAGTTGTCTCCTGTAGATCAGATATTTGTTCGAATGGGTGCTAAAGATCAGATTATGGCCGGCCACAACACTTTTCTGACTGAGCTTTCTGAGACTGCATCTATGATGGTTAGACGATCTTTTGTTTGCACTGGAATTTAGACTACAAGCTATAATGTTTATGTTATTAATTAAATCAAGTCAAGGAATAAGATTCCCTACTATTTTATTTTCCTTTTTTATTGTGCTAATCTGTTCTGGTGGATGGTAGAATTCCGCAACCCGAAATTCCCTCGTGGCATTGGACGAGCTGGGACGAGGCACATCAACATCAGATGGACAAGCCATTGCGTACGTGTCTTAAAAAATTTAGATTTGAAGTTTTGAACTAAACGATAGAATCCGAATTCGATTAGAATGTCACTTGTGAGTTGTCCCACATCTTTTATGTATGGGCAAGCCATAGCTGTTGATAATTAACTTGGACATGTTTGTGCACTCTACTTCTAATCTTATAATTGTTTGTGATTACTGAAAAAGTTTGTAGATGTTTGTTTGGTTTATTTTAAAATATTGAATGTTATCTATACTCCACTGCCCTCAAATTCATAATGAAATTGTTTCAGAACCCATGGAACCGTTATTGCATACTTGAAGCTTGATGGGGGTTATTTACTTGCCAGCGATTCACGACGAGGTTATCTGTTAGGAGACAAGAGATACGTTGTTGGTAAGTTCACTGTTGACATCATGTTTGTTTTTTTTTTGCTCAATGTGGCTTTTGTGTTTGTTTAATCTTTTTTTCTGCTCATTTAAATTTTTTAGCACGTGACAACGTTGAGAAATAACTTTTTCTCTGCTCATTTTATTTTTTCAGTCCGCGACGACGTTCAAAAACTACGGCAAATTCCAGGGACAAGCATATATGCAGCAGGTTGCGGAGATTCTGAACAAATTGAACATATCCATGATCTTTTGGCACAAAATGCTGATGTAAGAATGTTTTTTTTTTT
>CACSLK010034684.1:14974-31641 GCA_902706635.1 Striga hermonthica
GATATATCTTCGTTCTCGAGAGTCTTTGTCATTCTGAAATAACTGGGTTAATCGTTGAGGTGTGTTCTCGTGATCATTTGAATTCTTCGTGACTTGATTGATTGGTTTGAGATTAGTCTTGCTTGAACCGTTGTCCTTGCTCGTTTATTTGCTTTCTTTTATTTTCTTTTTGTTCGGGATGAACAAATGTCTTAGTGTTGGGGAGTTGTTTGTCCCATTTTTGTTATCTTTTTCTTTGTTTATTTGTTAGTGTTTTTCCCCTGAGTTTAGGTTTTTGTTAGTCATTTTGGTCCGTCAGTCATTCTTTTCGCATGTTAGTCGTTTATTTCTCGTTTTCGATATTTTCTGTTGTCTTGTTTGTTTTCGTGTGTTTTTCTCTTGTCTTAGGTGGTGTGCAAATCAGACTCTTCATCACACATTTGAAGCTATTCGAGTAATCGAGCTGTAAGTGAAAAATATAAGTCCCAAGTACCAGATTTTCCAGCTTCCGCGCCGCGGCGTTCCTTGTCCGCGGCAGAATTCCTTCACGAGCCCCCCGCACCGCGACAAAGCAACAGAGAAGTCCGACCTTTCCAGAAGTCGCGCCGTGCCACCCATCGCGCTGCGAAGCACCCCTTTGTCGCGCCGTGCTTCCTCCTCGCGCCGCGGAGCGTTCCTCTGCCGCGCCGTGCTTCCTCCTCGCGCCGCGGAGTGTTCCTCTGCCGCGTCGTGCTTCCTTCTCGCGCCGCGGAGCATTCCTCTGCCACGTCATGATCACTCTTCGCGCCGCGGTGCCGATAATTCAAACGCAGATCTGACGACGGGCTATTTTTATGTTTTTGGCCTAGGGCATTAAGAAGAGTTCGTAGTTTGTAATTTAAAAATCTCTCTCTGGACCGAAAAACACCGCTGGCTCTTTTCTTTCTTCTCTTTGGGTTGGATCAAATCTTGTAAGGTGAAGAACCTCACGATTTTTCTTTTGGATTTGGATTGCTTGTCGTGTTCGACATTTGGATTTCTTAATTAATCATAAGCACCATTTCTCATATTGTTATAATATTTTGTGTTTGGATTATTATGAATTCTTGTGTTCAAATTACTATGAATAGCTAAATCGTTTGTTGGGGATAGGAGATATTCGTGTTGGTTCGATTGTGCTTCATGAATGCTTGCTTACCGTTCAATCTATTCGAGTTGATCTTAATCTAGGGTTAGATGCTTGATCAACATTCCAGTCTAATTAATCAATTTGTAGAACCGAAAGGGGAAAAATCGGTTGAACGTAGCTCGTCTAGAATAGGCTTGTTCGTTGATGTATTGCCTATGTGTTGATTGTTTAGATAACAAATTGTTTATGTTTGTTCTCTTGTTACGAGCAGTTATTGAGAAAAAATCTCTAAACGAGCGTGTTATTTGATCTCTTAACCGAGCGGTTAAGCTCTTATAAATTGTGTTAGAACCATATGCGAGTATCTCCGATTCCTTAACTTCCTCAACGCCATTTGAATTTCGTTTGAAACTGATAGTTCGTTTGCTTTTTCTATTTATTTGGAATTCGTAGTTGATAATAAAAAACCATCAAATCGAATTAGAGTGTTTAGGTCTTGTTTCTTAATTTTATGCGTTTGAATAGTCGTGCAATTTATTCTGGCTGACCTTCCTTGAGATACGACCCGGTGTCGAATCTTTCGATTCTACTACGGTAAAAATATTTACAACACATCCCCTTCTCCTTGGCTCTCGACTCCCGACTCCCGACTCAAAGGTAACATATTGTTTTCATTGGAGATGATGAATAGCTTCACCGAACTTCAGTTGAAATTGGGGCTTTTCTTCATTCACTTGATGAGTTAGATTTTATGTTTATTTTGGATGATAATTTATTGAATTATTAGAATGAGATATGAATGACTGATTGGTTCTTGCTGTTTTGAGGATTGAATTTTTTTTATTTGAAATTCATTTGATGATTTGGTCTGATGATTTGGTGATTGGGGCTTTGATTTAGTTTTTGATTTAGTTCTCGCAAATATAAATAAATTTGGTGATTTGGTGAAATATAAATGATTCACTGGTTCTCATATATAAATGTATTTTTCTTTGATTTGGTGATAGGGGCATTTTTACTATACAACTGGGGCTATTCTTTTCTGTGTGATTTGTTCTGAGATTATGAACACACTGCTTTGCCCACAGGACACATTGACTGCTTCTGAGATTATGATTCACTCCTTTTTTCCATTTTAAGTTTAAATGTCAATCAATTTATGATTGCAGATTATTTAATTCTTTTTTTTTTTGCAGTTGTTCAATAGGTACATCTTAAAATGGATAAGACTTGGATGAGAGAAATCAAGTGGTCTAAGACTTAAGTAGATGGCGTAAACAAATTTATGGAATTTGTTTTAACTCACATGGGTCGAGATTGTAATGTTAGGTGCCCGTGCATGCAGTGTCTGAATGTAGCAATGCAAGATCAAAAGACAGTGAAATTTCATCTCCTGGAAAAAGGAATTGATCCAAGATATGTTACGTGGTTTCACCATGGCGAACCATCAAGTTCTAATGATAATGGGAATCAAGATTTTGATGAGGATGACAGAATCGAACCAAATTCAGACGATGATGGTGTGGAAGAATTGATTGCAGACCTTGCCGAAGAGTACAGGGAGGAGAAACCTGATGAAATGTTGGATGGAGTTGGGATTGATACTGGAGGACTACCAGAATATCTTGAGGCACTCTTGACGAATGCCAAAATCGAACTATACCCAGGATGTAAGAAGATGTCAAGAACTTCTTTCATTATACAGTTGCTTCATTTATAAGTTTATAAAAAGTTGAGTAATAAAGCTGTGGATATGATATTGAGGCTCTTTAAATCATCACTTCCTGATGGGGAGACACTTCCAAGTTCATGTTATGAAGCAAAAAAGTTTTTGCGGGATTGGGTTTAGGTTATGAATGTATCCATGCATGTAAGTATATTGTGCTTTATTCTGGAAAGGGAATAAAAAGCTAAAGTCTTGTCCAGTTTGTGGGACTTCTCGGTGGAAAATTAATGATGGGAAAGGTAAGAAAATACCTCATAAGATTCTAAGGTACTTTCCACTTAAACCAAGACTCCAACGTTTATTCATATCCCAAAAGACGTCTAGAAAGATGTTGTGGCATAAAGAAAAGCGTATTGATGATGATTACATGAGACATCCGGCTGATTCCTTAGCATGTAAAGACTTCGATAGTCAATATCCTGATTTTGCCAAAGATCCCAGAAATGTTCGCCTAGCATTAGCATCAGACAGTTTTAATCCCTTTGGCAATTTGAGCACCACTTATAGCATGTGGCCTGTCATTCTTGCCCCTTCAAATTTGCCCCCATGGGATTGCATGAAAGATCCTTTTTTAATGTTGTCTTTGCTAATTCCTGGAAAGAACTCACCAGAAAAAGACATTGATACTTACTTACAGCCTTTAATAGAAGAGCTAAATGAATTGTGGCTGCATGGGGTACAAACATTTGATGTCTATTCTAAAAAAAAATCCAATTGCATGCTGCTGTGTTGTGGACAATAAATGATTTTCCAGCATATGCCGATTTATCAGGATGGAGTACGAAAGGTTACTTGGCTTGTTCCGTTTGTAATGAAAACACAGATGCGAGTAGACTGCAGAATAAGCTATGCTATATGGGACATCTTCGTTATCTTCCAAAAGATCATGCTTGGAGAAGAAGCAGACTATTCAATGGGAAAAGAGAACTTGCGGATCCACCCAAGTTAATAATAGGTGATGATGTGTTAAAGCAATTGGAAATGGTGGATGAAATAAGGCCAGCAAAACATAATAATAAGAAGCGAAAAGAAAGCCTGAAGAGTTGAATTGGACAAAACGTAGCATATTTTTTAAATTGCCTTACTGGAGTAAGTTGAAATGAAGGCATAATTTAGATGTAATGCATATTGAGAAAAATATTTGTGATAGTATCCTGGGAACGCTGATGAGTATCAAGGGCAAATCAAAGGATAAAATAAAGGAAAGGCAAGATTTAGAGGACATGAATATACGAAAAGAGTTGCATTTGACTAAAAGAGGGGATGGGAAATACTTTATGCCGCCGGCTTGCTACGTGATGAAGAAGTCAGAGCGGCGTGAGTTCTGCGACTTCTTAAAGTCTGTTAAATTTCCTGATGTTACGCCTCTAACATCTCTCGTTGTGTTAGTTCAACTGATCAAAAAATATCTGGGATGAAAAGCCATGATTGTCATGTACTCCTTCAAAGGATACTTCCGATTGGTGTTCGTGTATCTTTAAATAAAGAAATATGTGTTGTGTTATCAGAGCTTGGACATTTTTTCCAGTGGCTGTGTTGCAAGAAGTTGAAGAAATCTGAACTGAATAAGATGAACGAGGAAATTTGTTTGATATTATGCAAACTAGAAAAAAATATTTCCTCTTGCATTCTTCGATGTGATGCTCCATTTGCCTATCCATTTACCAAATGCAGCCTTACTTGGTGGTCCTGTTCAATTTAGATGGATGTTCCCAATAGAAAGGTAATATTAAAATATCTCAATTTTAATTAATAAAGAGTATAAAATTTATGTTCTTGAGGGAGCTGAGATGAGACATTATGGGAAAAAAATCTGGTGCCTAGCTGATCAGTTTGATGCTTGTTATTTCACTTTATCCTCAGTTCTGATATAATTTATCTTCTTGTTTGGGTACTTTATTTGCTGGTTTGAGTATAGGTGCTCTTGAGGGTGAGTCTTGGGCTCCCACGGCTTTCTTCGTTAATTGTTGTGTCTGTTCCTTGTACTCAATTGAGTAGGCGTGCTTGTGAAATTTGTTTAGAGTTCAATAAAGTTTATCGTTCTTGGTAAAAAAAAAGGGTGTATCAATATTTTTCCAATAACTTGGTATTTGATACAGATAAATATGGCTATGTTTCTTTTGTAGATCTCTGGGTGATTTTATGCAGACTGTGCGTAATAAAGCACATCCAGAAGGATCAATCGCCGAAGCATACATTGTGAAAGAGTCTTTGACCTTTTGCTCTATGTACTTAAGAGGTATTGAAACAAGATTTAATCGAGATGAGCGGAATGCTAATATTTCTATAAGTGATTGTTTGTCAATGTTTGCACAAAAATGTCGCCCTTTTGGTGCATCAAACTTTGTGGAGCTATCAGATGAAGAATTTGATGTCATTCAGTGGTTTATTTTTTAAAATTGCGAGGAGGTTGAACCATATATCAGGTAAGTACATAATTATAATGTTCTTATAATTTGAGTTATTATATGTAAGTTTAACCTCTTATTTTTTATCTGTACATAGAAAACACAAGGAAGAGCTTGTTTTAGCTGGTTGTCAAGATATAGAGAAGGAGCATAAATATCACTTTCCTGGATGGTTTAAGAATCATGTGAGTTATTTTTGTATGATTTTTAATATACTTTTAAAAAAATACATTGATATATTTATTGAAATTATTTATGATCATACAAATGGTTGAATTGTATCAGAAAGAGCCCTCACAAGTCCATGAGTCATTGTATTCTCTTGCTTGTTCGCCTAATAGATGTATAAGAAAATATACTGGTTGCATTGTTAATGGAGTTAAATATCTGACAATAGAACGTGGTGGTCGTCGGCAAACTCAAAACATCGGTGTTATGGTAGAAGGGAATCACGGTGATGATACCATTGATTTTTATGGTACTGTATCTAAAATTATTCAGTTGGAGTATGTGAGAAATCGAAAAGTGGTTATATTTAAATGTGATTGGTTTGATCTTGGACGGAAAATGAATGGGCTACAAAAGGAAAGAAACATTATTAGTGTTAATGTTGCGGGGAGATGGTATCAAGATGATCCATACATATTTGCTGATCAAGCCAGACAAGTTTTCTATCTCAATGATCCTAAACTCGAAAAAGATTGGCGAGTTGTGCAGCCTATTCAACATCGTCATGTATATGATGTGGATGAGATGGATGAAAAACATGTGACTGGTGACACGTTAGTAGCAGATGTTGCATATCAAGAGAATGACATCGGGGGTGATTGTGGAGTTTCTCTTGATGAAGTTGCATCATTAAATAGATAATACGTGGATCAAGAGGATCTGATGGAGATGATCATTGAAACGTTACCCGAGAAGGAGGCTACAAACATAGAGGACGTCAATGAGAACGATGAGCTTGATGATATCGACTGGTAATTTTTTATTTTTACTTTTTTTTTTCAAAATTTTAATCTATACTATATTAAAAGAGCCAATGATCTATACTATATTAAAAGAGCCAATGAATCTGTAAAAATTTATTTTGCCTAAATTACCCCTATTTTGTCAAATTAATTCTGTAATTAAATATTAACCAGCACTAATTCTAATTTCTACACGCAATGGTTTAACAATCGCACCCAAACACTCCGTCAATTCACAAATCTTATACACAAAGTTTCTGCCTACCACGCGTGAGAGAGAGGAAGGCGACCAGCAGCGACTTCACCATCTCCATCGCTCGATCGTGCGAAACCCCGTCACCCCGTTCGGTTGAACAGCGAGTTGTCCTTCATCCAGCCGTGCGTGAGGAATTTCCGAGAGGAGATAAACGCCGTGAACATCGAACCGTGAGAGCAGCAGCGTGACCTCAATTTTGTAGGTTTTATGCTATTTCTCTTGAAATTAATTTTATCCCTGATTATATCATGGGTGTGGTTGAATTGCCATATATATAGATAATTTTATCTCTTGAAATTAATTTTATCCCTGATTAATCGTGAGCATATCGGCTGATTCCTCCGACCACACGATATTTGCTGTGTGTAGTGAAGAAGACATTCTTCCGCCGATATGCTCACGATTCCGGTGTCAATATTTTTTCCCCGGGTCGATTTTTGTTTATGGATTTGTGATGTCTTGAATATTGTGGCGCCTTGATATGGTTCTAAGTACATAGAGGTCACACTGAAAACATGAAAGAGCTGCAAGACTTTACTTTTTAACTGGTATTTCATAGGATAACACATTTAGGGAAAAAAATGCACTTCTCTTAAAAAAAGATAACATGATTGAGAATTCGCCAAAATCTCACTTTTGTATGCTTCATACTTTTACCTCAACTAAACACAGTATGAACCTCAACTAAACACAGTAGATTGAGAGTTTGTTTCTTGCTGTTCATATGCAACTCTACTGTAAAATACTCTAATATAGTATAGATTGATAGCTAATTTATTAGACCACAATGTCGGTTGATAATAAATTAAAGAAATTTTGTGCCTGAACAAAATTGACAATGTTACTAATTTTAATGGTTGGAAACTGAACAAAATGTATTGCAATACCTAAATGAGGCAGTAGTAATTTAATTTATTGGGGTATTGTTAGTTGTTACAACTAATAGAATTAACTAAACTGATACACGTGTAAAAGATGCAAGCAAGAATTTTGGTTTTAAATTGTGATGTCTTGAATTTGGCGTCTTGATTATCGATTTTCAGACATACAGTCAACGGCCTCACGGAAATTGACCGTCCAACGGCGCACCACGGCGGCCCTCTTCACGACTGGAAGATAAAGGTGACATTTTGGTCTGCACTTGGAATTTTGACCGACGACGGCAGAGGACCAGGTGAGTCTTTTTTTGTAGTTCTGATTATGCCTTCATTTTCCTGTCAAGGGCCAAAATATGGGTGTTGCATGTCTTGATACCAATGAAGTTTCATCTGGACCTAAAGGTTAGAAATATTTAATCCTCTAATACAAAATATATACATATTTTGCTAGATCTAAATGAGTACTATATGTTTCTTTTATACTTCAAGAATTTGTTGTTTTTGTTATTTCTATATTTTTATATTAGATTGTTATAATGCATTTAAGTATTCCATATTTCATGCAGTTAGAGATGTAATTGTGTCAATTATTACTTTTGTACAAATAAAAATATAAATGATGTCTTTGTTGTATATTTGTCATTATGTTTGATTCATCCATAAATATAAGTATTGAAATTTTCTGTACTTAATGTGATTTACTAGAGATATATTATTAGTACTCTATTATTATTGTACATAGAAAAAATAAATTAGACATTTCATTCATTTATCTGATTTAATAAATCGGATAAATGAATCACTTAATAATGCATTTATTAGGCATTTCATTCATTTATCTGATTTAATAAATTATTGGTATTTGTCATTTTTTAGGTTCAATTATCAAAGGGAATGTATGTTTAGCGATACATGAGTTGGAAAAAATGCCCAATTGCATACACCACGGTGCAATGAAATTTCAGTACGAAATAAAATAAATTTGTCATTAATAAAATAAATTTGCTTGTATGAAATTACTTTTTTTTTAGAAAATTAATTTATTTCTCTGAACTTCAAACTGAATTCTAGAAGCTGTTAAAATAAACAGGAACAATATATCTTATTATGTTTACTCAAACTCAGCTATAGATATTACTATGTATGTGTGTTCATATGATGCAACAAATAACACAATCAAAACCTGAATACAGAAAGCTCCATTGCAATATATAAACAGTAATATTTATATAAGAGATGTATATAACATATTCTGGATTGACCACCCTGCAGAATTTGCAATTTACAGACTAGCACTAGATTTTGAGTGGATAACTCATGTAAAGATTTTCACCAACACATAAAGTACTTTTGTTAGTACTTTAATTACTTGACAAAAAAATTAATAACTAATGATAACTTTAAAGCCTGAGATAAACAATTGTGATTAACTATTTATTTTATTTATTTATATTTGTGTAGGGAGTCCACATTGGAGTAATAATGTGGAATGACGATATTAAAGAATACGCCAACAAATTCAAACTCAACAACACGTATTCAATCACTGGTGCTCAAGTTGGACAAGTCAATCCTACTTTTGCAAAAATGGCATTGGCAATTCATCCAGAAAAAGAAATACTCCTTAATATGTCCAACAAAACCTCTGTAAATCTTGCCGCTAAAGATATACAACACAATATCTCCTATAATTTCACCGTCTTCAACAACATCAATGTCAAAAATCATGCGAATGAAAAAATTGGTATGTATATATTTTACAATATGCAAAAATTAATTCCTATAAACTCCAGTTTATTAATAAAATTACATTTATATTTTTTTCTAAATATATGTGTGATTGTAATGAAGGAAAAGGAATCAAGGATTGTGACAAAAGCAAACAGAGCAAAAGCAAACTTACGAGAGATAACCATTATGGACCAAGAGTACATATTTTTCTTCCTTACAAATTTACGATGCCTTATTAAATATAAGAATAAACTGTATACTCCGAATATACATATATAATAGAAAAACTCCAATAAATACACTTCAAATTGTATTTGTAGGTATCGATCCATTATAGTCTATTTATGGGATGACATGGCTCAAAATGAAGGATCCATCGTACGCAATATGGTTGAAGAGAGCCCATTTCTTGCATTAGCAATTTGATATCACCAAATATCTACAACGGTAATATAAAAAGTTATTACATAAACAATAATTTTATTTTTATACTGCTAATGGAACTATTATTTTTAAATGTCTGCCCATCCTTTTCCCGGGAGGCATAATTTTTATAAATACATAATATAGAACATACTTTAATTAGTAATTACAATCATACATATTTTCGGGATTATTTATTTCAAATTTATTCTCTCATACACAACTATTATGTATCATCTTTTGCTCTTATTTTATTCATATTTATTTGATTAGGACAATTGCAAATGCAAACCAGTGCATCATCTCTTCTTCAGATCAACACGGAGTGTGAGGAATACAACCATATGCGTATATGGTATTCTCTAAATTCTTTATACGATATAAAAAATATCACTCTTTACTTTAGAAAAAAAATTTCACCTGCTTTTTGTATTTTTTTAGGTTACAAACACATGGTACGCCTGCGAATATAATTGAAATGTCAATGGCACGAAGAATGAAGGACTTGGATAGTATCACCTTGCAACAGATTTACTACAACCGTGCATACATAATTGAGGTAAATTTAACAAATATCATAATTATAACCAACATATTCTTTGGTTGAGATATTTGTATCCATAAAAAAATTTTCAATTACAGAGAAAGTAGTGTACTACTGCTTAAGAGGATTTGTCGCCAAAGTAATGAACAAAACATCTCTATGGTATGAATCGTGCAAAAAATGCACATCCTCTGTTAACAAGAATGACGACAACAAGATGTGTAAAAAGTGCAACGATGTCGTGGAAACAACTCCAAGGTAATAAGAAAAAACAAATGGTTTAGACCTTATATTTTATAAACAAAACAAATAATTAAAACAAGGTACAAATATAGGTTGGTACTAAATGTCGTAGAAGCGAACCTCAGTGGCACTAAACACTTTTTGAAGATGTCGGGATGGTTTACGTGGGGTGCTCTATTGAAGACTACATTAGATCTATTGAGTAGGTAAATAAATTTTTAATTTTATAACTCAAATCCTTCTTCAAATAAACAAATTTATAACTCAAATTCATCTTTAGATACTCAATTATAACTCAAATTTCGTTCTGTATTCATTAGGGAGAAGAATCGGCCGATTACTATCAAGGCTTGAGCTTGCAATCAACCACTGAATTCCAATTTCTCATCCAAAGAAATCATAAGTCTTACAACTCAAGAGGAGAGATGAACGTGGTTGCCGAAGCAATTGCAAGATTACAACCTATCAATGATGTTGATATGAAAGAGAGGTCGTCAAAATCTCCCAAAGCTCCAAGTCGTCTGCCAAAGAATCAAGAGGCGTCACAAAAAAACAAGTTCAAAGAAGAAAACGCGTCGCTAACAAGATGAAGGAAGACGCCAATGAGTGTCATTGAAATTGACGATAATGAAACATTCAGCAGTCTTAAAAAGAAATGTGTGCGGAAAAAATCAAAAGGAAAATAAGGCATCCTCTCCGATCATTACCATAAAGAAAGAGAAGAGTTGAAGATCATAGTTATTTATCTTTACTATTTAAATTTAAGAACATTATTTAGTTACTTTGTTTGAATTTAAGAACAATCTTTTGTTAGTTACTTTGTTTAAATTTAAGAACAATCTTTTGCTACGTACTTTTTTGCAGTAGTTTATTTACTTTACATTTTTATAAATTACATATACTGTCTATTTTATCTTGGAACATTAATATTTTATCCCGATAAATTCATACTTTACATTAAAATTGAGTTTAAAAAAACTTAATAACTTGAAACAAACAACTCCACATTAAAACTTAATTAGCAAGAAGATATTTTCACCACGTGCAACGCACGTGATCTTTACTAGTTGTAAATAAATATGAGTATGATCTGATACTGCAAAAATGAGAATAGCCGTTTTCATCATGTATATGCTGATGTTAGTATAAGAATAGCTATTTTTTTTAATATGTTTTGAAATGTGTTTTATGTTTGAACAGAGGAAGAGGCATAGGAAGAGGCTCTTGAGTTCAATGGAAGGGACTTGAAGAAAATTTCAGGACTTTTTAGCTGCTGAGATTTGAAAAATAAACTTTGTTGATTTTGAAATGTGTTGTTGGTTGCTGCTGGAATTTCATTTTAATCTACCACATTTAGGCGATCAAGCTATATGGTCTAGTTTGGTCTATTAAGAATGTGATCGTTGTTTAACTTATTTTATTTTTATTTTTAATTCTTATGGTTTGTGTAGTTGGGGCTTCATTTTAGGAAACCGATGTTGGGTTCCAATTTGTGGTTTGAATGTTATTTAATCGTAACCGTAATTTTAATTACCTACAAACAATGACGAGTCTTATTTGTCACGTGGAATTTCCTCATTTTTAATATAAATGTGACGAATTTTTATGTATTATAATGTTTCGTCACGTTAAATAAAAATATAGTGACGAATTAATCGTAATATAGTGACGAATTAATCGTAAGCGTCATTTGTAATACCTAAAATAGTGACGACACTGTTTTGTCACATGGAACTTCGTCATCTTCTATATAAATTGTGACGAATGTTTATATATTATAATCTTTTCTCACATTAAATAATAATATAGTGACCAATTAATCGTCTGCGTCATATTAATTACCTACAACAATGACGACTCGTTCAGTCACATGGAACTTCGTCATGTTTCGTATGAAATGTGACGAATTTTTATGTATTATAATGTTTTGTCACGGTAACTTATAATATAGTGACGAATTAATCGTAAGCGTCATTTGAAATACCTCCACTTATGACGACACTGTTTTGTCACATGGAACTTGGTCATTTTCTACATAAATTGGGACGAATGTTTATATATTATAATGTTTCGTCACATTAAATAATAATATAGTGACAAATTAATCGTAAGCTTCATATTAAATACCTACAACAATGACGACTCGTATGGTCACATGGAACTTCGTCATGTTTCGTATGAAATGTGAAGAATTTTATGTATTACAATGTCTCGTCACATTAAATAATAATATCGTGATGAATTAATCGAAAGCGTCATTTTAAAAACCTACAACATTGACGACTATTTTCTGTCACATGGAAGTTCGTCATTTTTGTATGAAATGTGACGATTTTTCATGTATTATAATGTATCGTCAAATTAAATAATAAAATAGTGACGATTTAATCATAATCTTCATTGTAAATACGTACAACAGTGACAAACTTTTTTTTGTCACATGGAATTTCGTCATAAATTGTATAAATGTGATGATTTTTTATTTGTAGGTGACGTTTAAGATAAATCGTCATAAAAAGTTAGATTATGTGACGAAAAAACCATTCTTCAATGACGAATGGAACAGTCGTCACCGTAGTCAATGGTATAACGACGACTTTTAAAAGTCGTCACTGAAAGGCCATATATGGTGACGATTATTTATTCGTCACACGAAATTCGTCACTTTTTCACAGATTTCTTGTGGTGTAAAAATTATCGCTTGGGCTTGGAAATTAATTCGGCTATTTGAATTAAAAATGGTCGACTAAAATTATTTGGATTCGCTCGAAAATTAATGGGGCTCGAATAATCAAATTATCCGGCTTCGGTTCGCTTAAATAAAATTCCGATTAATCCAAGGCTCGATTATAAGAATATAACTGATACTTGGGCTAGATAAATCCGACTTTAATAATTAAAATCGAATGAATTCTTAATGTCTTAGAAATTAATAATAATTATTTAATTTAATGCAATTAATAATAATAAATGCATCAAATTAGGAAACTGGCTATTTATGGAAATAAAGTCGAGCTCCATAAATAGTAACTAATATTCTGGGCGTTACATTAGTATTACGGGCACGGCAAGGGAAGCGAATGGTGGTCATAATAATTGATATTGCTTCCGCTTGAAACTGAATTACTGCAATTATTGTTTTATTTGATAACTGGATTATTGATAGGGAACGTTTTCCCTAGAATTTTATGAGCATTGGATTGGTTATCGATTATTGAACTGGATTATTATTGGATTATTGATTATTGATAAATGAATATTGATGATTGAGTATTGATGATTGTTTGAATTTTAATATTGGTTTGAAAATGAGTAGTGCCTCAAGTGTTTATGAAAATAAATTCAAAAAATTTATTTTGATTTTTGCAAAATAAAAGTGGGGCGTTACACATGGAGTTTCTATCCAGTGAGCCTGGACACAAGGGCCTTTATTCCACCTTATTCGACTGAGTGCGACGTCGATATCCCTGTAATAGATGTACTCGTATAACTCACGGTGGCAGTAAATCTCATTGGCAACATTCTCTCGTACGAGTTACCACATCTCCTAGTCCCCGTAAATGTAACTCGCAATGACCCGAAATCTGCAGTTTCCATCCGCCTTCACATTCAAGTATCTCACTACGTAGTTCAACATTAGCCAGGGAATAATTTGTCAGTATGGAAAACCAAATATATCTGTCGACGTACCATCTGGAACATCATAATAATTTCTCGTCACAATTAATATAATATAATTCATATTAACACTTTAGTTAACGTTCAACTGTATAAAAACAAAATATGTCACCTTGTTTCTATTGTGACGGTTGAGAAGCCTCGCTTGTCGGTCCACATGAAGAAGTGCTTGTACGGCCCACCGGACGACCTCGCGAATTATCCTTGTACTCCCAGTGTGATGGTTTACGCTTAGTTGAATCGGTTTACTTAGGACGACATCGCATATTTTCCTTAACCTCAGGTTCTGCATAAGCTTGTTGGTTCGGGTAAATCTGACCGTACATCAGGTGATTCATGTACCGCATCGTCGCAGGATCGCTCGTTTCAACCTCTTTGACAAGCGTCCGAAAACCCTGAGCATTTGTCCGCGCACTCTGGTTAGCCTGGCTCTGGTGATTTGTCCCTACAAGTATACGATAAAAAATTCAAAGAATTAAACAACGTAATGTACTTTAATTTGTAATTAAAAATGAATCAGGAAGTAGAAAATTGTAAATGAAACATTAACCTTAAATTACCTGGCTTTAACATCTCTAGTGTCCTCCAGAACTCGTGGATCATTTTCATATCAATTGGCATTTTAGAATCATATGACGTACGAAGCAGACAGGCACAAGGATATCCATGAGTGGTAGGAAATACACAGCCGCAGCGCTCGTAAACTTTATAGCTCAAGTTTTGCATCTTCGTCAGCTCAGAGTTACATAAATTCAGACAGTAATGCGAGACCCTCCGTGTCAAGCACGCGAAAGGGAATCCCTTATAGGCGTGCTCCTCCTACGTCTCGACGACTCAAACGTTGTCCTGGTAATACATTACAAAAAATTATATTATAATTAATGCAGTAACAACATTATTGTGCATTTATCAATATTTATATATATATAATATATTTAGTATTTATTTTTTATTTAATATTTTATAATATTGTTTGTTTAAATAAATAATATATATTAAATATAATATAGTTTTTATATATATTTCGGTCGGCTTTTTTTTTTATTTATAAGTATTTTTATAAATAAAACCGAAACCGAAACGAAATAACCAGAATTCTAATATATGTGAAACGAAATAACACAATAAAAAATGAGGAATTACCCGATTTCAGTCATTTGAGACTCGATCTCCTTATCAATTTTCTGCCACACTGTATCGAGCGCGCCGGTCGACGTGAAGCCACTGATTCAACACGGAGTGGGTACTCTCCACGCTACAGGAAGTTGTGTTGCCAAAATGTGTTTCCTGGTTAGTCCAAGCTTTCATAACTTTTCCTTGTGGACTAACCATGTATGCTCGACATATTGTACCACTTGTGGGGCATTTCCTTATTTTGCATACAATTGAGCTATGGCAGTGTCGTACTCATCCAACGTACTCGCATCGACAATCGCCTTCCACCTACCGTGCAAGAACCTCTGAGATAAATTTTTATTTTTTCCAAGCAGCTTGTAGACTCTGTCTTCCACCTCCTTGTTGATGTGGCACGTGCAGAGTAAGTGGGCAGATTCGGGAAAGTTCCTCCTAATAGGAGTCATTAGCCCAACTCTCTGTCAGTGACAACCGCATTAGGATGTACCTGAGAGCCTATTAGAAGTCTCAACTTATGGAGAACCCAGTCACAACTGGCCTCTTTCTTTCCTTGATGAGTGCATACGCAATTAGAAAATTATTGTTGCACGACGTCATACTAATCATCTCGACCAACGACATCTTGTACATGTGCAAATGAGACCAAAAGACAAAAAATATAATCACATAAAACTTAATCGAACATACTAATTAAAACTCATACTAATAATGTATTTATAAACTAACATAATTGTTGGTTGTGTACGTAGAATCTATATGCCGACATACCAGTAATATGTCTTGAATAGACTGACTAAATCAGGATGGGCCATGAATATGTGTGTCAACGCATTTGTGTCCGGATCGAGATTTGTATAAACTATATAGTTGCGTCTCATAGCCAAATGTAGAAGTTGGGTATTAATGTCTCTACCCTCGAAACTTTCCCTACGCAACTTTTCTCTATAGTTATATATACGTCGCCGATTAGTGTGGTCTCCTGGATTATTTTCCTGGACCGCGGCCAAAATTTGTGCTGGTTTCACCTGCGCAGCACTCATATCTCGAATAATATTTTTTGATGACTGGCTGAGGCCGCTCACCTGTCGATGACCCTCAGGATACACTGCAAATGAATGATTATAAAAGCCCTTCTTTTATTTTTGCTTGTATGGATCATCCAGTACGTCGTTCCTGCCAGCTGTTTTACTTTTATCTCAAATTCACAGCCGCACGCTTTCATTTTTGTACGTCTAGAAGCAACTTTATCTAAATTTATGATTTTGCCTCTATAACGTTTGCCTCGTTTGCACTTCAAGATCTTCACCCTTCCTTCTTTTGTGTGTTTCGAAATAATCAATTTGAAACCATTTAGAAGTGCCGTATTTTTTGCATCCTTAGTAACCTCCAAATCACTATAAAACAATGTAGTTGTATCGAAAGCGGAACTGTAATCAATACCATCTCCTCCAAAATCTTCCAATGATACCTGCAATGTAGTACAATATTTATAATTTTAAAACATAATAACATCTTTTTTCTAATTTATAAGATAATTAATTGTAACATGTAGCATAATAATTTCTTATTCCTTTTTTTTTTTTTTTTT
>CACSLK010034684.1:55759-67899 GCA_902706635.1 Striga hermonthica
ACAGAACGAATTGTTGAATAATGCTTCTGAAATACTCCTTCACTTACAAGAGTTGTATGGTGATAGGACGCGGCAGATTAGATATCAGATATCTAAGGAACTTTTCAGGTGCCGTATGACCGAGAGCTCTTCAGTTCATGATCATGGGCTGAAGATGATAGCTCTTGTGGAAAGACTTTCGTCCCATGGAGTCATTATGGATAATGAACTCTATGTGGATCTCATGCTGCAATCTCTACTGTCATTTGACAGCTTTGTCGTTAACTTTAACATGCATAATATGGAGACTTCTCTGCCAGAATTAGTGAACATGTTAAAGACGGTTGAATCCACAATTAAAAAGGATAAGCCGGTGCTTCTTGTTAGATCTACTTCTAAAGCGAAGACCTTAAAGTCTAATAAGAGGAAGAGGGAGGGAAAGGTTCCCAATAAACCCAACAAGAAGGCAAATAACGATAAAGGGAAGAACAAAGAAAAGGTTATCCTCAGTCAAATCACGAATGTTATCATTGTGGTAAAACTGGGCACTAGAAGAGGAACTGCAAGGAGTATCTTGCAAGCCTGAAGAGTTCAGGTATTTATTTTGTTGAAGTTAACTTATCAGTTAATGATTCTTCTTGGGTATTAGATACCGGCTGTGGCTCACATATTTGCAATGATTTGCAGATGATGGCAAGAAGTAACATGCTAGAACCTGAAGAAACAATCCTAAGGATGGGAAATGGGGCAAGAGTTGCTGCCAAGGCAATTAGGACTGTTTATATAGCATTTAATGATGGTGTAAATATTTTCCTTACAAATTGTTTGTATGTTCCGGACATTATAAGAAACATTATCTCTATTCCATTATTGGATAAAGAGGGTTTTAAGTTTGTTATTGAAAATAGAAAGTGTTCTATTTTTAAAAATACAACTTTTATATATTCTGGAAATTTGACAAATGGATTATATACCATTACACCACAAAGTCCCATCCTAACTATTCAAGAAAATAAAAGGAAATTAGATAATCATAGTTCATTCACAATTTGGCATGCTAGATTGGGTCATATATCTGAAAAGAGGATTCACAAATTGGGACTAAAACTCGACCTTAGGGGCGAGGAAAGGTTGCCTACTTGTGAGTCATGTCTTAAAGGTAAAATGACAAAATCACCATTTGTTGGACAAGTGGAGCGAGCTAAAGGTCTGTTAGATTTAATCCATACAGATGTTTGTGGACCACTAAATGTTAGTGTCAAGGGGAACTACCACTATTTCATAACCTTTACTGATGATTATTCACGGTATGGATATGTTTACCTATTGAGGTACAAATCTGAAGTATTTGAAAAGTTCAAAGAATTCATAAATGAAGTGGAGAAACAAATTGGTCGTAGTATTAAAGTTCTTCGATCGGATCAAGGAGGTGAATACTTGACTAATGAGTTTCTTGATTATTTAAGAGATAATGGGATTATTTCACAGTGGACACCTCCTGGAACTCCACAACTCAATGGGGTTACAGAAAGGAGGAATCGAACATTGTTAGACATGGTTCGATCAATGATGAGTTCCACTAGTTTACCTCTTTCATTCCGGGGCTATGCCTTAGAAACAGCAGGACATATTTTGAATAGAGTGCCAAGTAAAGTTGTGCCTAACACACCTTATGAGATATGGTGTGGCAAAACACCCTCGTACAAGTATTTACGAGTATGGGGTTGTACTGCTTATGTGAAGCAGTTAGTGGGAGATAAGTTGGATATGAGATCCATCTTATGTAAATTTGTGGGGTATCCAAAAGAGTCTATTGGATACTATTTCTATGATCCCTTTGAAGAAAAGGTGTTTGTTTCGAGGAATGCTGTTTTCTTAGAGGAAGAGTTTCTCTCAAAGAATAGCGGAGTTGTAGAACTTAATGAAGAACCACAAGAAATTCCACAAGTTACCACAAATAACATACCAGTAGAGACTGGACCATCTGAAACACAACCTCTTCGGAGATCCACAAGGGTTTCTAGGGCACCTGAGAGGCTGTACCTATTGTTAGAGAACAAAGAAGAGGGACTCCTTTTGGATAATGATCCAATAAGCTATGATGAGGCAATGTCGGACATTGACTCAGATAAATGGCAAGACGCTATGCAATCCGAAATGGACTCCATGTATTCAAATAAGGTATGGACCTTGGTTGATCCACCACAGGGTATAGTACCCATAGGTTTTAAATGGGTTTACAAGCGAAAACGTGGTGTAGATGGAGAAGTGAATACTTTTAAAGCAAGACTGGTTGCTAAAGGTTATAATCAAAAACAAGAAGTTGATTATGAGGAAACTTTTTCACCAGTAGCAATGCTTAAATCCATTCGGATATTGCTTGCTATAGCTGCGTATTATGACTACGAGATATGGCAAATGGATGTGAAAACTTCCTTTCTTAATGGAAACATTAAGGAAGACATTTATATGAAACAACCGGAGGGTTTCATATCCAGTGGGAGCGAACAAATGGTTTGTAAGCTTCAAAGGTCCATTTATGGACTTAAACAAGCTTCGAGGAGTTGGAACATTTGGTTTGATGAAACGATCAAAATGTTTGATTTTCATAAGAACCCGGATGAACCATGTGTTTACAAGAAGGTTAATGGGAATGCAGTTGCGTTTGTTGTACTCTATGTTGATGATATCTTACTCATTGGGAATGATGTAGGGATGTTGCAATCAACACGGACATGGTTGTCAAAACAATTTTCCATGAAAGATTTGGGAGAAGCATCTTTTATCCTTGGGATAAAAATCTATAGAGATAGATTTAAAAGGATGAATGGACTATCCCAGTCAACGTACATAAATAAGGTGCTAAAACGGTTTAGCATGGAAGAATCCAAACGTGGATATATTCCAATGAGTCATGGGGTTTCACTTTCTAAGACGATGTCTCCAAAGATACCTGAAGAAAGAGAACGGATGAGTCATATACCTTATGCATCAGCTATTGGTAGCATTATTTATGCGATGTTATGTACAAGACCTGATGTGGCTTATGCACTTAGTGTAACGAGCAGATATCAGTCTAATCCAGGTGAAGAACACTGGAATGCGGTTAAGATGATCCTTAAGTACTTAAGAAGGACTAAGGATATCTTTATGGTGTATGGAAATAGAGAACTGAAACTAGAAGGCCTTACTGATTCTGGTTTTTAGTCGGATAAAGATGACTTTAAATCCATGTCTGGTTACTTGTTTACTCTGAATGGAGCAGCGGTTAGTTTGAAAACTTCCAAACAAGAAACAATTGCTGACTCCACGACAGAGGCTGAATATATTGCTGCATCTGATGCTGCAAAGGAAGCTGTTTGGATAAGGAACTTCATCCAAAGGGTTGGGTGTAGTACCATCTGTTGTTGATCCAATAATGATTTATTGTGATAACAATGGGGCTATTGGGCAAGCAAAGGAGCCAAGATCTCATCAAAGATCTAAGCACATTATGAGACGATACCATTTGATTAGAGAAATCATTGGTAGAGGCGACGTCGTGATGGAGCGAGTCGACTCAGCAGAAAATATTGCAGACCCCTTAACTAAGCCCTTATCACAGAAAGTGTTTGAAGGACATCTTGAGAAGATAGGTCTTAAATACATGAGTGATACTAGGGCAAGTGGGAGATTGTTAGAGTTGGATACCCGGCGTTCCAATCGGATTGGATGTATTCTACTTGTAAATACTATCTATTGGAATTATATTGTAAATAAGGCATTACTTTATCTTAAGAGTAAGCTTTTATCCTATAATCGCACTTAAGATAAAATCCCTAAATCACTTATGGCTATAAGGTATGGTTGCGCATAGAGATGGCGATCATGGAACATACCTTGAAAGTTGCAATTTTAAATACAGTTCCAAGTCGTTGGATGTTTCGAGATGGGATATCGAATAATCCGAAAAAAGACTTGCACATAGTATGTACGCTTGTTGGACAAAGAATGTTGCATTCCATCAACATTAGCGTGGGACGCAAGTACATATATGTGAGTGCTTGTTAGAGAACAAGTTCACTGAACATGACCGTATAAAAATTCTTAATGAAAGATTTGTCTTGCCGAATAAGTATTTTCATGTTACAATAGTACATGACTAATCCTTAGACTTGAGGCACGATGGTAACTTTGTGCATATTGTGTTCTACTTTGATTTATCCTTTTGGTTGCTAGCACAATCGTATAAAGGGATATTTTGGGTATTACATTAATATGTATGGAACTTTGTCAGTGGTCAACAAAGGATTCGACACTTATGAAGATAAATGAATTTCCTATGTATTTCATAGTTGGTAATTCAAAGTCCTTGGCCAAGGCAGGATGAATAGAGATTCATACACGAATTACTAAACTTGAAATGAAATCATAGTTATTAATCGACAATATCATACCCAAGATTTAATCGGGAAATTGGATGTCGAAAGGATTTTACATGTATGGACTTGTAATCGAAATAGGTTTACTCGCTATTCACGTAATACTAGATTCATGCTACTTGCTAGGTGTTCCCATGATATGTGGGTTCTTGAATTAAGGGGTTAATTCAAGAATAAGAGTTAATATGATTAACTCAAATTACAAAGAGTTGTAAACCCACTACTAGTATTAAATGTGAACCTAAAAGGTCACACCAATGTTTGTATGAAGACCAATATTAGTATTTCTAAAGAGTTAGAATTAATTGACAAAATCTAATTTTGATTAGATGTCAATTAAAGAAATATATTAAATTAATCAATTCGATTGATTAATTATATTTTGGATATTAATTTAGTGATTAGTGTAATTACTAAATTAATAGTTGAATTTTAAAATAGGATTTAAAATTCAAATCCAAATAATAATATGATTATTATATGAGAAGAATATTAATATGATATATATATGTTTACAAATGATTTTAAAAGAGTTTAAAATTATTTGTTTATTATTATTATTGATTTTTAATATTGATTAAGAATTAAATAATAATAATAATAATATAAAAATAATGAGAAGATAGGATCTTGCACATTATTATATTGTTGTAATAACTTGTAGAAATGATACAAGATATTTTAACATGTCTTGTGAAAATTATTCAAGTCATAAATTGTTATGGTTGAATTTATTTATTATTTCTTGTAAAAGCTATACAAGACATAATATATTTTATTAATAAAAATTTAATATAAATATGGGCATGGTTGATGTTCATATTTGCTACAATTTGTGTTAACAATTTTACAAAGTGTTGAGAGCTAAAGAGTTAGTTTTTCAAGTGTTGTAATATCAAGAAAAGTTCTTGTAATTTTCTCCTCATAATATATATTTTTATACTAAGTTATAAAACCGAGTAAGTTCCTACTAGCGAAGGATCATCTCGGTGTTGGAATACAAGCGGTGGATACTCTTAGAGGGAAGACACGTGGATTCCTAAAGCGAGCAACCTGAAGCGATCGTTGTTCAACCGGGAACCGATTTCCTCAACTACCGTCAAGTTGAAGGAGTTCAAGACATATTAGGTAATATTTGATATTACTTGTAACAAATCAAAATTTGTATTATTACATGTTTTAAAGATGACGATTTGTTAATTCGCCATATGTATATACAGGTTAAGTATTTAAGTGTTAAATACTTGTTTTGAAAAATTTTAAATTCCGCTGCGTATAGCCCGTACGGTACAGGCGAACCAAACAGTTCCGACCTTCAACCTTCTCACAGTTGATCCGACAATACCTGGGCCCGGAGGTTTTATCTTCATCATCGTCGCTGTCTCGGCATATGTTTCCTCCGGGGCCACGTTAATAAAGTTAGATAGCGGAATTTCTACTCGTTGAATTTTTTCATCCGATGAATTCGAAAGGTTAGGAGTTCTCAACTCGGACAGTAATCGTAAAGAATTGCCTCACGGGTCGAAAGAAAGAATTTTTGTAATTCAAGTTTATCTCCGGCAAACTGCTTCTCATATACAAGAGAAGGGAAAAACGGAGGGCCGGAGGGGAAGGAAGAGAAGGGGCATGAGATAAGGATCGAAGATTACACGCTTTATGTAGACGGATGAAACGACGTTTCGAAAAGCGGAAAAGACGCCTCGAAATGGGCCGTATGTTCCATTATTCCAACTGTCAGTGGTTTTCAAAAATTCAAAAAATTTAATATGCACCAACTCGGTGAATAATATGCGACGTTTGTATGTCGCAATTTTGTATGTCGAGAATAGAGAATAGAGAATTTCAAAAAAAAAAATCGAGTAGAAGTGCGAATGGGGTATACGAGCAATATGCGGAAATTCGAAAAACTAAAAGATGAAAGGAAAAAAAATAGAATTTTCGAGTAGAAGTGCGAATCGGGTATGCGAGCAATATGCGGCAAATTCGTGTATCCCCTCGCATAACTTAAAGATGAAAGAAATAAAAAAGAAAAAAAATAAAACTTTCGAGTAGAAGTGCAAATGGGATATGCGAGCAATATACGGAAATTCGCATAAACGAAAGATGAAAGAAAATAACAAATAAACTTTCTTGTAGAAATGCGAAGGGGGTATGCAAAATCGCATACCCCCCGCATATAACCCTAAAATGACCCTAAACCCTAAACCCTAAACCAATACTTGATTTTATATCTCATGATAATTATAGTCTATTCTTTAAATTACCGTTCATAATGTATAAAATGGCCATTATTATATTTTTTAATAAGTGGCTTTCTTCTATTGTCAATCAATTTCACATTAAACCATATTTATATACATATCTTAACTCATAATCCACATTTTATCTAAGATTGAGCTTGAAAATTATTATATTTTTTTAATAAGTGGTTTTCTTCTATTGTCACTTTCAAACATAATCACATTAAACAATATTTATCTACATACCTTAACTCATAATCCACATTTTATCTAAAATTTAGCTTGAACATTATTATATTTTTTAATAAGTGGTTTTCTTCTATTGTCACTTTCAAACATATTCACATTAAACAATATTTATCTACATACCTTAACTCATAATCCACATTATATCTAAGATTGAGCTTGAACATTATTATATTTTTTTAATAAGTGGTTTTCTTCTATTGTCACTTTCAAACATAATCACATTAAACAATATTTATCTACATACCTTAACTCATAATCCACATTTTATCTAAGATTGAGCTTAAACGTTATTATATTTTTATAATAAGTGGTTTTCTTCTATTGTCACTTTAAAACATAATCACATTAAACAATATTTATCTACATACCTTAACTCATAATCCACATTTTATCTAAGATTGAGCTTGAACATTATTATATTTTTTAATAAGTGGTTTTCTTCTATTGTCACTTTCAAACATAATCACATTAAACAATATTTATCTACATACCTTAACTCATAATCCACATTTTATCTAAGATTGAGCTTGAACCGTAATTTCATTTCACTGCTCTAGTAATTCATTGGCGGGATTTTTTCCCTCCTTAATTTCAGGTATGCGAAAGATATGCGATTTTAATCGCACATTGTTTGTCGTGCTGCGAAATAAAGGTTGGCAGGTTGCGTTTTTTCGTCTCGCAAAATGACAGTTGTTTTACGGAAAAGGTCGCCTCTTCTTCGAAACGACGTCCCCTCAGTCTTCGGCGCATTAAAAACAATTAATTATATTTTACGTATGTTTTTTAACCAGATATGCAAAATCAAATACAATTGATTGTCAATACGTTATGCGAATGAAGTGCGATTCATCGCATTTGTTCGCAGTTCTGCGAATTTGAAGAGTCGTCTCTTCTCCAAAACGTCCCCTCAGTCTTCGGCGCATAATAACGGCGCACATATCAAGGAGGATATAAATCTTCTTGAGTATATCTTCTTTAACTAGATATGTGAAATCATTTATTGTCAATACGTTATGCGAATGCAGTGCAATTCATCGCATTTTGTTCGCAGTTCTGCGAATTTGAAGATTCGCTCCGAAATTTCCCCTCAAGTCTTTGGCAAATTTATAACGGCGCGCGTATCAAGGAGGATATATATCTTCTTGATTAACCAGATATGCGAAATCATTTATTGTCATAAAGTTATGCGAATGAAGTGCGATTCATCGCATTATATTCGCAGTTTCACAAATTTGAAGAGTCGCTCCGAAACGTCTTCTCAGCCTTTGGCAAATTAATAACGTCGCGCGTATCAAGGAGGATATATTCTTGAGTCTTGTATAAAAGGTAGCTGAGATGAGACAATTGAATTAGGATCAGGACCATTTTCTCAACATTCTTCAACTCTCGCTTTCCTCAACATGTCGGTCAATGAAGTCTCTTCATTGTACGGACATGTTGAGAAAAATCGAAGGTTGAAGAATTGAGAGATAGGTCCTGATCCTCCTTTTGTCTTTGAGGGTGCGCTCCCTTTCACTGTCGTAGCCTCCTCAATCTAGTATACCTTGGAAGTCCAAGCACTCTCCCTGGAGATCCCACGCCTTCCCAGGCACATGGTCGTCTCACATTGTAAGCTAAAAAAGATTGGAGACTGAAAAAGTTGTAGGTGACCATTTGTTTGGGAAGGCGTGGAATCTCCTGCGAATTGCTTGGTCCTCCGGGGTTTACTAGATTGAGGCGCTTACGACGGCGAACGGGAGCACCTCTTCAAAGACGAAGGTGCTTGTTCTTCCGGGGTATACTAGATTGAGACTTTCAAATGTTTATCGAAAGTCAAACATGGCTTGGCGAACACGTTCATCTCGCGGACCAACTTGTTTAGCCCCCCATGTTCCTCCAACTTCGGCACAGTCATCCAATTGGTTCTGATCTTTGAAGCTGTTCTTCTTTTTTTTTTTTGGTACATTTGAAGTTGTTCTTCAACTCGCTGTTGTAGCCTCCTCTATCTAGTAATTTGTGTGACGTTGTAAGGTTACTTGTAAACTACTTCAGTCGATGTACAGTAGTTGAGTACAAGTAAATTTACGACGTACATGCGTCGCATATTATTCGCCTATAAAAAATTAGTTGATGTAAAGTAGTTGAGTCGATGCAAAATTACGACATATACGTCGCATATTATTCGCAGAATTGATGCATAATTAATTTTTTTTTAAGTTCTGTCAGTGATTTAATAATAAATTGAAGAAGACTACTATTAGGCGAAAGAACCTGCGATTATTACTCGAAACATTTCCGCATAAAAAACGCATAACTCGAACTATAACGAATAACATATATTTTTTTATATTTGTTTTTGTAAATTTTATATTCCGTGACGTTAGAAATTGCAACATACAAACGTCCCATATTTTCCGAATAGTTGGTAAATTTTGGAAAATATCTTTGACTAAATTAACAATGAATTGAAAAAAACTATTAGGTGAAAAAAGTTGTGCGTAACACTTTTCGAAATGTGTTCGCATATTGATACATTTATGCGAGGTTTTATATGGATATGTGATTCGTAAATATGCGATAACAATACGCATAATCAATAGTTATCTACTATCTAGCCTTATAGATTTGGATATGCGAATCTTAAATTATGCGAACATATGCAGCATAATCCTAAATGATGCGTTTGATTGATCTGGCATGGATATGCGATTAAAAACTATAAATTACTTTTATTTTTTTTTCATTACGCTATGTGAACACAATGCGAGTTATCGCACTTTGTTCACAGTTTTGCGAATAATAATTTCCCTTCGAGTATTGTCGCTGATTTTGCTGGCAAAACTCTGTTGACGGATATTAATGGTTTCATTGTCCATGCAACATATAGCTTTGTTTACATATGAATCATGATTAAACACATACTTGACAGAAGAAAAAAATATTTATTATTGCTGCAGTCAGTCCAACATTTGCCACGGAAGCGGATAGCGATCTTATTCATAGGGTGAAATCCTTTCCATTTTATTATTATTATTTTTTTTTGCTGAGATGGAAAGATAGGGTTTTGAGAAGTGAAAGGTCGCTTCTTCAACAAAGAGAATAAAAGGTTAATAAATACAGATAGCACTTAAAGGCTAGGTAGAGATATACATCAACTTGACAACTAAATAAGGAAGCATGCAAATTGCAAATCGTCATTGTTTTTTAGGTGTAAAAGCAGACAATCAATCAATGTGGTGCGTAACTTATGCGAACAATATGCAAAGAATTTTCGATTTGGATATGTGGTGCAGACAATCAATCAATGCGGTGCGTAACTTATGCGAATAATATGCGAAGCACTTTCGATTTTGATATGCGGTGCAGACAATCAATCAATGCGGTCCATATGGATATGCGAAAAAAATGGCGGATAGTCGTAAAATATGCGGCTTTCGATTTGGATATACGATTCGTTAATTATGCAGTTGAAGACTACGCGAATCATCCCAGTTGTGCGATTATTATGGGATATGATATGGGAATCGCACAATCAACCCAATTGTGCGATTATTATGGGACATGTTATGCGAATCGCGCAATCAACCCAGTTTCACTAATTTTTGTTAGTCAATCGTGTGCAGGTCACAACTTATGGCACCAACACAGTATTTTTCTCGTTAAAAGTATCGTTTTCGTTAAATTGGTTTACAATTAAAAACTCCATCTTCATCTTAATTGTCATGGATTGGGTGTGATGGACAAGATGACGATTTGTGACTTGTTTCTTTACATGTACGACATCTCCTCGGGCGTCTTGGATGAGGAGTTGGTGCGTTTTGACCTTCATCATTTGAAAAAAAGTCATTATCACCATCGTATAGAGGGCACTTCGCCCTGTTATGCCTGGTGACCCCGCACCGTGAGCACATCTGCTGACGCCGTACTCGACGTTATGATCCTTCTCCTGCGGAATAACGTTGAGTCCGTGGCCGACCTGCTTGTTTGGGATCATTTGGCGGAATTACCTTTTTACGCATAATTTCCGGGGGCAAGTGCCATTCATCTGGATGCGGGACGGGGCTAACGGTGCTTTGGTACATCCTTGCAAATGAGTAGGTTTTGTAATGGTCATTAACGAAATCCATTATATCTAACCCGGCTTCCCTGTTACATATCGTAAATGCACATCATATTAGAATATAACAATTTTTTTTAAAAGAAAAAAACGATAATGTTGTTTGGTAAACATTACTGAATAGCCGTAGATGCATGTAAGCAAGGTAGTAGATCTGTTTCAAACACACGACAATCACATGTTCTTGCCTTTAAATCTACCACGTAGGATCGTGTTTCTTCCATAACCCTATAACGTTGCATGTCGAGTGTGGTAATGGATAGAGTACGACCTTTCTCGAACAAAGGATCCAACCGCAATTGAGTCCACTGCGTTAGCAGATGATTGCAACCCTCGACGGATGCACGCCGAACAGCAAACCTTTTCTCTATCGTTGCTCAAACACACTCCAACAACGAGTAAACGGGTAACATCCTGGCCCAACGGAGTTTGTTTTTCAAACTTTCGTATGAATTGAATGTCATGAATCCATAGCGCCGTACAGGTGTAAAACACCTCGCCCAAGCATTTACCAGAATTTCATTAGTTAGCTTTTTAAATGCTTCGGGTTTTAGGCTTTGGATGGATGACAAGTAACGATAGAAGTTTTCACAACGATAATAATATGCCGCCTTGTAAAATATGCCCAAGACATATTTCCCAAAAGGCCTCATTTGTTTTGTGATGTGATAACAGCAAAATGAATGATGCGCCTCGGGGAACACTATTGGGACAAAATATAGGATAGACTCATGTCTATCCGATACGATGAGGAGGTTATCAGGACAACCATATGCCCTTTTCAATTGAGTCAAAAACCAACTCCAAGTCTCACGACGCTCTACATCACCAATGCCAACTGCGAGGGGAAAGATTTGGTGATTCCCGTCCAATGTGGCTGCAACAAACATAATGCCCTTGTATTTTCCCTTCAAGTGGGTACCATCTATCACAATTACCGGGACACCAGCTCGTTGAAAGCCTTCAATGCTAGCTCCTAGAGCAAAGAACAAGTGTTGGAATACCTCGCCATCTCGTTGTAGTTCGACAATTGTACCTGGATTACGAACCTGCAACATGTGCAAGTAACCGGGAAGCCACCCCCATGATTCTTCATGACCTCCATAAACTTTTTCAAAAGCACGGTGTCTTGCTCGGAAGGACACATTGTAGCTG
>CACSLK010034739.1:16748-28022 GCA_902706635.1 Striga hermonthica
ATTAATCATAATACTTAATTATCAAAATTATTCCGAATGTAAACGGAACGTCGAAAATAATTTCGGGTAATCTCGACTGAAAATAATTAATTCCGAAAATAATAATCGACAACGTTATTATATCGGAACTAAAACATGATTTATATTATTATTAACATGACGGGATATTCCTGACTGAATAATTAATTCCATATTCATTAATTAAATAAACGAATCAGAATTAAATCCGGAAACTTATTCGGTTACTAAAATAGCTAAACAGAATAATTTATCGACTAATAGTCGAACTTGGAATATAACTAGCTAATTACTCGAACTTGAACATGAACATGATTATTTATTAACAAATGCTAGCTTAAAACTAAAAGCTAGTATTTTCCTTTATTAATAAAATACTGGGCGTTACACATTGTGTTTTGAAACAAAATGGTACACATTTAAGAATGTCGAGGAAAATAAGGGTAAATAGGGGCAAGTACAAAAATGTAAGAAACATCTCCGGAATGACTTGTTTTCGAACACGGCAACATTTTTTGATGTGGATAACATATATTTATCGCCCAATCGTATTTTGAAGCCAAATGGTACACGTTTAAGAAAGTCGAAGAAATAAGGGTAAATAAAAGCAAGCACGAAAATGTAAGCAACTTCTCCGGAAAGACTTGTTTTCGAACACGGCAACATTATTTGATGTGGATAACATATATTTATCGCCCAATTGATTTTGAAGCAAAATGGTACATGTTTAAGAAAGTCGAGGAAAATAAGGGTAAATAGGGGCAAGTACGAAAATGTAAGCAACGTCTCCAAAAAGACTTGTTTTTGAAAACGACACCAATATTTGATGTGGATAACATATATTTATCGCCCCATCGTCTTTGAAGCAATATGGTACACATTTAAGAATGTCGCGGAAAATAAGGGTATATAGCGGCACGTATGAAAATGTAAGCAACGTCTCCGGAAAGACTTGTTTTCGAACACGACACCATTATTTGATGTGGATAACATATATTTATCGCCCCATCGTGTTCTGAAGTAAAATGGTACACTTTTAAGAAAGTCAAGGAAAATAAGGGTAAATAAGGGCAAGTACAAAAAATGTAAGCAACGTCTCCAGAAAGACTTGTTTTCGAACACGAAACCATTATATGACTAGTATTCGACCTGTGCATTTGCACAAATGTAAATAAAGTATTGTGAGTTATTTGTATGTATATAATGATTAATTAATTTTCTTTCACTTTTTGCATGCCAAATTTACAAATAAAGAAGTTGGAATATTTTTTTTTTTTAAATTACGTTTATCTGATTGGATGTAATGTATATTTTGGTACGTCTTTTTTTGAATTATGTATCATTTATTTAGGAATTTCAAATACGTTTTTAATTTAAAAAATAAATAAATATAACCACAATAATAACATCTAATCACATTGTACGATCAACACATTATATGGTCAGCTGTCACTAATAAAAAACTTAAAATAATTTTTGTAATTTTGAAGTGATTAGTATTGATTATTTAATAATTAAATGAAAGATTAAATACATAAAAAAGTAACGGTTTTTGGAGGGAAAAGTATTAAGTTGCCACATAGGTAAAATTAATTAGGTTTTATTAAATGCTATTGGCTAGTAATTATATATATATATAGATGTGGATAACATATATTTATCGCCCCATCGTGTTTTGAAGCAAAATGGTACACGTTTAAGAAAGTCGAGGAAAATAAGGCAAATAGGGGCAACTACGAAAATGTAAGCAACGTCTCCGGAAAGATTTGTTTTTAAACACGGCACCATTATTTGATGTGGATAACATATATTTATCGCCCCATCGTATTTTGAAGCAAAATGGTACACTTTTAAGAAAGTCGAAGAAAATAAGGGTAAATAGGGGCAATTACGAAAATGAAAGAAACGTCTCCGGAATAAATTATTTTCGAACACGGCACCATTATTTGATGTGGATAACATATATTTACCGCCCCATCGTATTTTGAAGCAAAATGGTACGCGTTTAAGAAAGTCGAGGAAAATAAGGGTAAATAGGGGCAAGTACGAAAATGTAAGCAATGTCTCCAGAAATACTTGTTTTCGAACACGACACCATTGTTTGATGTGGATAACACATATTTATCGCCCCATCGTATTTTGAAGCAAAATGGTACGTTTAAAAAAGTCGAGGAAAATAAGGGTAAGTAGGGCAAGTACGAAAATGTAAGAAACGTCTCCGAAAAGACTTGTTTTCAAACACGACACCATTATTTTATTTGGATAACATATATTTATCGCCCCATTGTGTTTTGAAACAAAATGGTACACATTTAAGAATGTCGAGGAAAATAAGGGTAAATAGGGGCAAGTACGAAAATGTAAGAAACGTCTCCGGAATGACTTGTTTTCGAACACGGCAATATTTTTTGATGTGGATAACATATATTTATCGCCCCATCATATTTTGAAGCAAAATGGTACACGTTTAAGAAAGGCGAAGAAATAAAGGTAAATAGGGGCAAGTACGAAAATGTAAGCAACGTCTCCGGAAAGACTTGTTTTCGAACACGGCAACATTATTTGATGTGGATAACATATATTTATCGCCCCATCGGTTTTGAAGCAAAATGGTATATGTTTAAGAAAGTCGAGGAAAATAAGGGTAAATAGGGGCAAGTACGAAAATGTAAGCAACGTCTCCGGAAAGACTTGTTTTTGAACACGACACCAATATTTGATGTGGATAACATATAGTTATCGCCCCATCGTGTTTTGAAGCACTATGGTACACGTTTAAGAATGTCGAGGAAAATAAGGGTAAATAGGAGCAAGTATGAAAATGTAAGCAACGTCTCCGGAATGACTTTTTTTCGAACACGGCACCATTATTTGATGTGGATTACATATATTTATCGCCCCATCGTGTTTTGAAGCAAAATGGTACACGTTTAAGAAAGTCAAGGAAAATAAGGGTAAATAGGGGCAAGTACGAAAATGTAAGTAGTGTCTCTGGAAAGACTTGTTTTCGAACACGACACCATTATTTATTGTGGATAACATATATTTATCGCCCCATCGGTTTTGAGGCAAAATACTACACGTTTAAGAATGTCGAGGAAAATAAGGGTAAATAGGCAAGTACGAAAATGTAAACAACATCTCCGGAAAGACTTGTTTTTGAACAAGACACCAATATTTGATGTGGATAACATATATTTGTCGCCCCATCGTGTTTTGAAGCAAAATGGTACACGTTTAAGAATGTCAAGGAAAATAAGGGTAAATAGGAGCAAGCATGAAAATGTAAGCAACGTCTCCAGAATGACTTGTTTTCGAACAAGGCACCATTATTTGATGTGGATAACATATATTTATCGCCCCATCGTGTTTTAAAGAAAAATGGTACACGTTTAAGAAAGTCGAGGAAAATAAGGGTAAATAGGAGCAAGTATGAAAATGTAAGCAACGTCTCCAGAAAGACTTGTTTTCGAACACGGTACCATTATTTGATGTGGATAACATATATTTATCATCCCATCGTGTTTTGAAGCAAAATGGTACACGTTTAAGAATGTCGAGGAAAATAAGGGTAAATAGGAGCAAGTACGAAAATGAAAGAAACGTCTCCAGAAGGACTTGTTTTCGAACACGGTACCATTATTTGATGTGGATAACATATATTTATCGCCCCATCGTGTTTTGAAGAAAAATGGTACGCGTTTAAGAAAGTCGAGGAAAATAAGGGTAAATAGGGGCAAGTACGAAAATGTAAGCAATGTCTCCGGAAAGACTTGTTTTCGAACAAGACTCCATTATTTGATGTGGATAACATATATTTATCGTCCCATCGTATTTTGAAGCAAAATGGTACGCGTTTAAGAAAGTCGAGGAAAATAAGGGTAAGTAGGGCAAGTACGAAAATGTAAGAAACGTCTCCGAAAAGACTTGTTTTCAAACACGACACTATTATTTTATTTGGATAACATATATTTATCGCCCCATTGTGTTTTGAAACAAAATGGTACACATTTAAGAATGTCGAGGAAAATAAGGGTAAATAGGGGCAAGTACGAAAATGTAAGAAACGTCTCCGGAATGACTTGTTTTCGAACATTGCAACATTTTTTGATGTGGATAACATATATTTATCGCCCCATCGTATTTTCAAGCAAAATGGTACACGTTTAAGAAAGTCGAGGAAATAAGGGTAAATAAGGGCAAGTACGAAGATGTAAGCAACGTCTCCGGAAAGACTTGTTTTCGAACACGTCAACATTATTTGATGTGAATAACATATATTTATCGCCACATTGGTTTTGAAGAAAAATGGTACATGTTTAAGAAAGTCGAGGAAAATAAGGGTAAATAGGGGCAAGTACGTAAATGTAAACAACGTCTCCGAAAAGACTTGTTTTTGAACATGACACCAATATTTGATGTGGATAACATATATTTATCGCCCCATCGTGTTTTGATGTAATATGGTACACGTTTAAGAATGTCGAGGAAAATAAGGGTAAATAGGAGCAAGTACGAAAATGTAAGCAACGTCTCCGAAATGACTTTTTTTCGAACAAGGCACCGTTATTTGATGTGGATGACATATATTTATCGCCCCATCGTGTTTTGAAGCAAAATGGTACACGTTTAAGAAAGTCGAGGAAAATAAGGGTAAATAGGGGCAAGTACAAAAATGTAAGTAGTGTCTCTGGAAAGAATTGTTTTCGAACACGTCACCATTATTTGATGTGGATAACATATATTTATCGCCCCATTGTGTTTTGAAGCAAAATGGTACACATTTAAGAATGTCGAGGAAAATAAGGGTAAATAGAAACAAGTATGAAAATATAAGCAACGTCTCCAGAATGACTTGTTTTCAAACACGGCACCATTATTTGATGTGGATAACATATATTTATCGCCCCATCGTGTTTTGAAGCAAAATGGTACACGTTTAAGAAAGTTGAGGAAAATAAGGGTAAATAGGGGCAAGTACGAAAATGTTAGTAGTGTCTCTGGAAAGACTTGTTTTCGAACACGGTACCATTATTTGATGTGGATAACATATATTTATCGCCCCATTGTGTTTTGAAGCAAAATGGTACACGTTTAAGAATGTCGAGGAAAATAAGGGTAAATAGGGCAAGTATGAAAATGTAAGCAACATCTCCGGAATGACTTGTTTTCGAACACGGCACCATTATTTGATGTGGATAACATATATTTATCGCCCCATCGTGTTTTGAAGAAAAATGGTACGCGTTTAAGAAAGTCGAGGAAAATAAGGGTAAATAGGAGCAAGTACGAAAATATAAGAAACGTCTCCAGAAAGACTTGTTTTCGAATACGGTACCATTATTTGATGTGGATAACATATATTTATTGCCCCATCGTGTTTTGAAGCAAAATGGTATACGTTTAAGAATGTCGAGGAAAACAAGGGTAAATAGGGGCAAGTACAAAAATGTTAGTAGTGTCTCTGGAAAGACTTGTTTTCGAACACGGCACCTTTATTTGATGTGGATAACATATATTTATCGTCCCATTGTGTTCTGAAGCAAAATGGTACACGTTTAAGAATATCGGGGAAAATAAGGGTAAATAGGGCAAGTATGAAAATGTAAGCAACGTCTCCGGAATGACTTGTTTCGAACACGACACAATTATTTGATGTGGATAACATATATTTATCGCCCCATCGTGTTTTGAATAAAAATGGTACGCGTTTAAAAAAGTCGAGGAAAATAAGGGTAAATAGGAGCAAGTACGAAAATATAAGCAACGTCTCCAGAAAGACTTGTTTTCAAACACGGTACCATTATTTGATGTGGATAACATATATTTATCGCCCCATCGTGTTTTGAAGCAAAATGGTACACGTTTAAGAATGTCAAGGAAAATAAGGGTAAACAGGAGCAAGCATGAAAATGTAAGCAACGTCTCCAGAATGACTTGTTTTCGAACAAGGCACCATTATTTGATGTGGATAACATATATTTATCGCCCCATCGTGTTTTAAAGAAAAATGGTACACGTTTAAGAAAGTCAAGGAAAATAAGGGTAAATAGGAGCAAGTACGAAAATATAAGCAACGTCTCCAGAAAGACTTGTTTTCGAACACGGTACCATTATTTGATGTGGATAACATATATTTATCGCCCCATCGTGTTTTGAAGTAAAATGGTACACGTTTAAGAATGTCAAGGAAAATAAGGGTAAATAGGAGCAAGCATGAAAATGTAAGCAACGTTTCCAGAATGACTTGTTTTCGAACAAGGCACCATTATTTGATGTGGATAACATACATTTATCGCCCCATCGTGTTTTAAAGAAAAATGGTACACGTTTAAGAAAGTCGAGGAAAATAAGGGAAAATAGGAGCAAGTATGAAAATGTAAGCAACGTCTCCAGAAAGACTTGTTTTCGAACACGGTACCATTATTTGATGTGGATAACATATATTTATCGCCCCATCGTATTTTGAAGCAAAATGGTACGCGTTTAAGAAAGTCGAGGAAAATAAGGGTAAATAGGGGCAAGTACGAAAATGTAAGCAACGTCTCCGAAAAGACTTGTTTTCGAACACGTCAACATTATTTGATGTGGATAACATATATTTATCGCCACATTGGTTTTGAAGCAAAATGGTACATGTTTAAGAAAGTCGAGGAAAATAAGGGTAAATAGGGGCAAGTACGAAAATGTAAGCAACGTCTCCGAAAAGACTTGTTTTTGAACATGACACCAATATTTGATGTGGATAACATATATTTATCGCCCCATCGTGTTTTGATGCAATATGGTACACGTTTAAGAATGTCGAGGAAAATAAGGGTAAATAGGAGCAAGTACGAAAATGTAAGCAACGTCTCCGAAATGACTTTTTTTCGAACAAGGCTCCATTATTTGATGTGGATGACATATATTTATCGCCCCATCGTGTTTTGAAGCAAAATGGTACACGTTTAAGAAAGTCGAGGAAAATAAGGGTAAATAGGGGCAAGTACGAAAATGTAAGTAGTGTCTCTGGAAAGAATTGTTTTCGAACACGTCACCATTATTTGATGTGGATAACATATATTTATTGCCCCATTGTGTTTTGAAGCAAAATGGTACACGTTTAAGAATGTCGAGGAAAATAAGGGTAAATAGGAGCAAGTATGAAAATGTAAGCAACGTCTCTGGAATGACTTCTTTGCGAACACGGCACCATTATTTGATGTGGATAACATATATTTATCGCCCCATCGTGTTTTGAAGCAAAATGGTACACGTTTAAGAATGTCGAGGAAAATAAGGGTAAATAGGGCAAGTATGAAAAGGTAAGCAACGTCTCCGGAATGACTTGTTTTCGAACACGGCACCATTATTTGATGTGGATAACATATATTTATCGCCCCATCGTGTTTTGAAGAAAAATGGTACGCGTTTAAGAAAGTCGAGGAAAATAAGGGTAAATAGGGGCAAGTACGAAAATGTAAGCAACGTCTCCAGAAAGACTTGTTTTTGAAAACGACACCAATATTTGATGTGGATAACATATATTTATCGCCCCATCGTCTTTGAAGCAATAAGGTACACATTTAAGAATGTCGAGGAAAATAAGGGTATATAGGGGCACGTACGAAAATGTAAGCAACGTCTCCAGAAAGACTTGTTTTCGAACACGACACCATTATTTGATGTGGATAACATATGTTTATCGGCCCATCGTGTTCTGAAGTAAAACGGTACACTTTTAAGAAAGTCGAGGAAAATAAGGGTAAATAAGGGCAAGTACGAAAAATGTAAGCAACGTCTCCAGAAAGACTTGTTTTCGAACACGAAACCATTATATGATGTGGATAACATATATTTATCGCCCCATCGTGTTTTGAAGCAAAATGGTACACGTTTAAGAAAGTCGAGGAAAATAAGGCAAATAGGGGCAAGTACGAAAATGTAAGCAACGTCTCCGGAAAGATTTGTTTTTAAACACGGCACCATTATTTGATGTGGATAACATATATTTATCGCCCATCGTATTTTGAAGCAAAATTGTACACTTTTAAGAAAGTCGAGGAAAATAAGGGTAAATATGAGCAAGTACGAAAATGAAAGAAACGTCTCCGGAATAAATTGTTTTCGAACACGGCACCATTATTTGATGTGGATAACATATATTTACCGCCCCATCGTATTTTGAAGCAAAATGGTACGCATTTAAGAAAGTCGAGGAAGATAAGGGTAAATAGGGGCAAGTACGAAAATGTAAGCAACGTCTCCGGAAAGACTTGTTTTCGAACACGTCAACATTATTTGATGTGGATAACATATATTTATCGCCACATTAGTTTTGAAGCAAAATGGTACATGTTTAAGAAAGTCGAGGAAAATAAGGGTAAATAGGGGAAAGTACGAAAATGTAAGCAACGTCTCCGAAAAGAATTGTTTTTGAACATGACACAAATATTTGATGTGGATAACATATATTTATCGCCCCATCGTGTTTTGAAGCAAAATGGTACACGTTTAAGAAAGTTGAGGAAAATAAGGGTAAATAGGGGCAAGTACGAAAATGTTAGTAGTGTCTCTGGAAAGACTTGTTTTCGAACACGGCACCATTATTTGATGTGGATAACATATATTTATCGCCCCATTGTGTTTTGAAGCAAAATGGTACACGTTTAAGAATGTCGAGGAAAATAAGGGTAAATAGGGCAAGTATGAAAAGGTAAGCAACGTCTCCAGAAAGACTTGTTTTCGAACACGATACCATTATTTGATGTGGATAACATATATTTATCGCCCCATCGTGTTTTGAAGAAAAATGGTACATGTTTAAGAATGTCGAGGAAAACAGGGGTGAATAGGGGCAAGTACAAAAATGTAAGAAACGTCTCCGGAATGACTTGTTTTCGAACACGACAACATTTTTTGATGTGGATAACATATATTTATCGCCCCATCGTATTTTGAAGCAAAATGGTACACGTTTAAGAAAGTCGAAGAAATAAGGGTAAATAGAAGAAAGCACGAAAATGTATGCAACTTCTCCGGAAATACTTGTTTTCGAACACGACAACATTATTTGATGTGGATAACATATATTTATCGCCCCGTCGGTTTTGAAGCAAAATGGTACACGTTTAAGATTGTCGAGGAAAATAAGGGTAAATAGGGCAAGTATGAAAATGTAAGCAACGTCTCCGGAATGACTTGTTTTCGAACACGGCACCATTATTTGATGTGGATAACATATACTTATCGCCCCATCGTGTTTTGAAGAAAAATGGTACGCGTTTAAGAAACTCGAGAAAAATAAGGGTAAATAGGAGCAAGTACGAAAATATAAGCAACGTCTCCAGAAAGACTTGTTTTCGAACACGGTACCATTATTTGATGTGTATAACATATATTTATCGCCCCATCGTGTTTTGAAGCAAAATGGTACACGTTTAAGAATGTCGAGGAAAACAAGGGTAAATAGGGGCAAGTACAAAAATGTAAGAAACGTCTCCGGAATGACTTGTTTTCGAACACGACAACATTTTTTTGATGTGGATAACATATATTTATCGCCCCATCGTATTTTGAAGCAAAATGGTACACGTTTAAGAAAGTCGAAGAAATAAGGGTAAATAGAAGCAAGCACGAAATTGTAAGGAACTTCTCCGGAAATACTTGTTTTCGAACACGGCAACATTATTGGATGTGGATAACATATATTTATCGCCCCATCGGTTTTGAAGCAAAATGGTACATGTTTAAGAAAGTCGAGAAAAATAAGGGTAAATAGGGGCAAGTACGAAAATGTAAGCAACGTCTCCAGAAAGACTTGTTTTTGAAAACGACACCAATATTTGATGTGGATAACATATATTTATCGCCCCATCGTCTTTGAAGCAATATGGTACACATTTAAGAATGTCGCGAAAATAAGGGTATATAGGGGCACGTACGAAAATGTAAGCAACGTCTCCGGAAAGACTTGTTTTCGAACACGACACCATTATTTGATGTGGATAACATATATTTGTCGCCCCATCGTGTTCTGAAGTAAAACGGTACACTTTTAAGAAAGTCGAAGAAAATAAGGGTAAATAAGGGCAAGTACGAAAAATGTAAGCAACGTCTCCAGAAAGACTTGTTTTCGAACACGAAATCATTATATGATGTGGATAACATATATTTATCGCCCCATCGTGTTTTGAAGCAAAATGGTACACGTTTAAGAAAGTCGAGGAAAATAAGGCAAACAGGGGCAAGTACGAAAATGTAAGCAACGTCTCCGGAAAGATTTGTTTTTAAACACAGCACCATTATTTGATGTGGATAACATATATTTATCGCCCATCGTATTTTGAAGCAAAATGGTACACTTTAAAGAAAGTCGAGGAAAATAAGGGTAAATAGGGGCAAGTACGAAAATGAAAGAAACGTCTCCGGAATAAATTGTTTTCGAACACGGAACCATTATTTGATGTGGATAACATATATTTACCGCCCCATCGTATTTTGAAGCAAAATGGTACGCGTTTAAGAAAGACGAGGAAAATAAGGGTAAATAGGGGCAAGTACGAAAATGTAAGCAATGTCTCCAGAAAGACTTGTTTTCGAACACGACACCATTATTTGATGTGGATAACATATATTTATTGCCCCATCGTATTTTGAAGCAAAATGGTACGCGTTTAAAAAAGTCGAGGAAAATAAGGGTAAATAGGGCAAGTATGAAAATGTAAGAAACGTCTCCGAAAAAACTTGTTTTCGAACATGACACCATTATTTTATTTGGATAACATATATTTATCGCCCCATTGTGTTTTGAAACAAAATGGTACACATTTAAGAATGTCGAGGAAAATAAGGGTAAATAGAGGCAAGTACAAAAATGTGAGAAACGTCTCCGGAATGACTTTTTTTCGAACACGGCAATATTTTTTGATGTGGATAACATATATTTATCGCCCCATCGTATTTTGAAGCAAAATGGTACACGTTTAAGAAAGGCGAAGAAATAAGGGTAAATAGGGGCAAGTACGAAAATGTAAGCAACGTCTCCGGAAAGACTTGTTTTCGAACACGGCAACATTATTTGATGTGGATAACATATAGTTATCGCCCCATCGGTTTTGAAGCAAAATGGTATATTTTTAAGAGAGTCGAGGAAAATAAGGGTAAATAGGGGAAAGTACGAAAATGTAAGCAACGTCTCCGGAAAGACTTGTTTTTTAACACGACACCAATATTTGATGTGGATATCATATAGTTATCGCCCCATCGTGTTTT
>CACSLK010034769.1:41109-57091 GCA_902706635.1 Striga hermonthica
AATTTGATCGAACATGACCTGAAAGTACACCAAACACGTGCTGAACATACAAGGGCCGCGGCGATTACCCGAACGCCGCCGACGGCTATGTGCCGTCCCTCGGCCAATCTCACTTATCATCCAACAACTACCGAATACTTCAGCATGATTAATAAACTGAGACAGTTTAAGGACTAATCACACGAAAGAACTCGATTAACACTGAAACAATAGGCCTCGGCCCGCGGCTACCCGAACTACGCGCGATAGGCGCGGGGCGCCGGCTAGGGCACTTTCATCGGCCGTTCTTCATCTTACTACAACAAAACCGATCATGCTGAACTTAAAACAACTAAACTGATCATATAAGAACTTATTGTTCGAAAGTTGTTGGAAGAAAACGAAAATTGTTCGGTGATTACTTGACTTATGCATTCATGTACTTAAGGGCGGCTTTGCTATGATTTTCTACATAAAACTCGAACGATTAACTCAAAAATGGTCTACTCATCATGAATAGAACCTGAGGAGAGTAATACCTATTCAATCGCTCGACGGGGAATCGGAAATAGGTCGTGCCTCCTTGCTTGCTCTCGCGCCGTGCGGCGGTTTTCCTCCTTGCCGTGCGATGGTAAGAAATTTAGGAAAGATGATGGGATCAAAGGGTTGCTGAGGTTATTAGGTAAGTTGCTCGATTTCTTATATGGAAAATGATGGAAAATTTTCCAAAATGTCCTCCTTTTAAAGACGGACGGCCGAGAGGATGAGTGATGAGGCCATGATGTGGCTTAATCTCCTTTTGACATTTGCTTAATCCTCATGCATCTTGTAGTGACTAAGCACCTTTAAGGTTTGACAAGTTGCACCTTTTAATTGGCTAAAGACCCTTCTTCATGCTTAAGAAATTGCTTACGGACTTAGAAAAATTTTGGGAAAATTCCATTCTTCATACACGGCTAATTAGGGTTTAGTGCTAATAACTTTTGATTAATATCAATTAATCACTTATTTTATGTTTAATTGTTGAATTAAACATAATACTTAATTACCAAAATTATTTCGGACGTAAACGGTACGCCGAAAATAAATTTCGGTAATCCGACTGTACTTAATTAATTCCGAAAATAGTAAACGACAACGTTACTATATCGGAATTAAACGTAATTTATACTGATAATATCTCGGGATATTACACTTTGCGCCCAAGTCATTCATGCATAAGAAAAGTGAATCCCACGATCTTCCTCATCTTTGATTATAGAAGGTGAATCTCCCCTTCAATCTTGTCGACCTGCAAAGATAATAATACACATAATTAGTCAATTTTGACTTAAATGAAACAGGTCTTATTTATACCAAAAATAAACTTCCCTTAAATATTTCTGCATACTTCTGAATCCTGTGATCATCAGAAGGTTCATCGATTTACTGACAATAACCATAACTTACAATCTTCCCCTTTGGCAGATAAATCGAAAACCATTTCCTTGAACCTGCATGATAAATTACATATCCTGTACTAGATTTAACAAACTCACAAATGATTCTCACATCACATAAGTGTTGTTCTTAAGAACAACTCGAATACCTGAATAAAGGAAACATATCACAAGATACTAATAACAAAAGGAGTTCATCACATGCATGAAGAAGAAAAGACAGAAAGAAAAGAGTTCAACAAACATAATAAAAAGGTTTTAACACAAATGAATATCCAGCTGAGGGATGGCTATGCAGATTCTTCCTCATCAAATTCCTCCCCTTAACCTTCTTCAGTACCATCCTCAGTCTCTTCTTCTGAGCCTGCTTCCCCTTCCTCATTCTCGGCATCAGATCCAACTTCTTCATCCTCTTCTTCATCAGAACTTTCATCCTCTTCCACAACCTTCTCCTTTCTCTTTTCCTTGGCAGCAATAACCTTTTCTTTCCCTTTTTTAGTAGCAGCAGCAACAGCAGCAACAACCACCTTTTTCTTCTTTCCTTCAGCAGCTGATGTTTTCTTCTCCCCCATACCAAGAGCTTTCTTCTTTGCAGCAACAACATCATCCTTCTTTTTCTCCCCATTTTTCGATTTAGAAACCAAAGGGGCACGTGACCTCAAGGCACCCAGAACCTCCTTGTAGTACCTTCGCTGATCAGCCAACTTCTTTTCAAGTCCCGAGAGAACTGCCTCTTGATGATTCAAAAAACTGCGAAGTTGTGATGGTACATCAGAGGACTTAACAAGTGAAGGACGAGGAGGAGCAGTCTTAACACCAGCTAGGGCAAGAGGTTTGTTGACAGGGGCATAATTATCACCAAGTCGAGGATCCATTTTCACACCAGCCTTGAAGAGAATTGCACATATGGTAGATGGATATAGCAGTAACTTATGAGGCTTGGAGATTTCTGCAAAACCCACCACAACATCAAAGATCACAGAACCAACATCAAACGGGATACCATTCAGGACACGGTAGATAACACGAGCTTGCGTAGGGGTAACAAACTGCTTGTGAGTGGTAGGCGTCCAGTTCGACGCTCATATCTTCTGTAGAGCATTGGCAGGCGGAGTTAGACTTTTCACAAAGATTCCCATAGCAAGCCATTTGGTTAGTTATCCACCAGTCAGGATGCGAATAACTTCATCAAGATCATCAGCCAAAGATCTAAGAGAGGAACCTTCAGCTAAACCAAGTATAGAGTTCACCACAGACGGAGAGAAATCAATCACACTATTACGCACAAACACCTTCTGAAACTTCATTGAGGAAGGATCAGATACAAAGGTAGTCAGGTTTGAATAAAATTCACCAACAAGCAGGGAACAATACTTCCCAACATACGTGACTGAATGCTCAAGACCCACTTTCTTCAGAAGTTCAAGCAATCCAAGTTGTTCATAATGTTCGCTAACAATTGTCTGCTCAGGACGGAACTTCATTTGAGAAAAGATTGTAGAAAAACGAGTTTCAGGCAAAGGATAATAAAACTGACGGGAGAAAGCATTACCAATAGTAAGAGGATTGTCTGTACCATCACCCTCGACCTCATCAACGACCTTTCCTTTCTCAGGAGGAGAAAGTTCCTCGTCCGCAGCAAATTTGTTGTCTGATTTCTCAGGTTCAGCAACATAGTTGGTAACCTCCTTTTCAACAGAATCAGCATCAAAATCTGGAGACGACTCTCCCCCAGATTTTGTGAGAGGAGTACCAGCAGCAGGTTCAGGCAGATGAACGACCTTTTTCGCCTTTTTAGTTTTTGGTGAAGAAATTGTGTGAACCTTTTTGCGCTTCTTTGGAGATTTGACGATAGAGGGAGAACCTTTTCATCCTTTGTCACTGGGTGACAACTTCGGGTTGAGACACCTTCGTTGTTGAGAATTTTTTAGGGCTTGGAGGAACCCCAACTGTGGATTTAAAAGGTGGTTGAATGTCCTCGGTTGACATGGTTTAGAGATTTGGATTTGGTGGAGTTTTGGAACTTTGGCTTTTACGAGTTGAGCGCCGAGATGGAGGAGGAACATTCTTCTTGGGCTTCGCAGTTCCTGCTTGGATTTCGGCATGATAACAAAAATGATTTCTCACAAGTATGGAATGTTAGAAGATTTTGGAGAAAGAAGATAATCCAATGATTTTAGAAGATAGACACAAAAGGTGGCAAGGAGATATAGGGAACCGAGATTGCGGTTATCGAGATATGTGATAAGACAGTTCAGCTCAAAATTTGAATTTCAAATAAATAAAAACCGCTCGACAGTTAATGCACAAGAAACCGTTCCCTCCAAACATATTACTTACCAAAATTAATTAACACAGCTACTATATATAACGAATGAAGTTTCAGACGAAAATATCATCCAAATCAGTACCAAAAATAATTTCAGGCTCAAGATCAAAACAATATATAGCACGAAAAAATCTGGATGCACATGCCTAAATAAGATATTTATCACATAATACTCTAGATTTTCCAATTCACGCAGTAGGGAAGAAATCATCAATTGATAAATCTACAAATCTTTCCAAATCAGTTTGAAAATAAGCTCGACACTATCAATATGGGCAGAAAATAAATTCTCTTCGAGCACAACTCAGCCCTTATTACTCCAACATTTATAAAACACGGAATTAATATAAGTTCATTCATCACTTTCTCTTAGCAAAAAAACAAAATTTTCATCCACAATTCAGCCCCAATACTAATGATGAACTTACTTCGTTCTATGAACTTCCACAACAATTCACTTACTAACATTAACTATACGCCAATGTCAAGCCCATTACTTAAGGTGTGAATCATCCCGCAAAAAGTTCATTTTTTTTTAAATGCTGAGAAGATATACGGATGGCCAACCTTATTACACCAACGAACTTTCATTCAATAGAATATCAACCTGTAGCTATCACACCTCGATTATTTTTAAGCACGTAACTCGTTTCACAGGTGACCAAGGAAACACCTCATGTGATAGTTGCCCGATGCCTATTTCACGAGTGCATCTCTTACCAGTAGAGAGAATGATCATTATGATGAGCTTCCTCAAATTGACCAGTTAGAATTCACAGACCATCAACTAATAATATCAACAATACATAGATCAAAGAAAAGTCCAGGGATGAACCTACATACTACAATGCCTAAAATGCAAATGAGATCCTATATGCGACATAAATAGATATATATAAATCAATTGACGCAAATGAATATATATTATATAGAACACATTCCTAAAGATTTTCTTAGCGATAAGAATCATTTCGAATCAAGAGCTTTTCTAAAAATATCAGCAAGATGATCATCTGTAGGTACATGATCCAACATAATAATTCCATCTTCGACCAAATTACGAATAAAATGATAGCGAATGTCAATATTCTTGGTACGAGAATGTTGGACAAGATTTTTTGAAATAGTTATTGCACTAGTGTTGTCACAGAAAAGTTGAGCCGAATGAACGTTCATACCATACTCGGACAAATTTGCTTCATCCATACCAACTGTGAACACCAGCTTCCTGCTGCAATGTACTTGGCTTCAGCAGTAGAAAGGAAGATGCAGTTTTGTTTCTTACAGAACCAAGTCACCAAGTTTGAGCCTATATAAAAACATCCACCAGATGTGCTTTTTCGGTCATCAAGATTTCCAGCCCAGTCAGCATCGCAATAAACTGCAAGATGTATGTTCGTCTCAGCAGAGTAGAATAATCCATACTCAGATGTACCTCCAACATATTTGATAATATGTTTGACGGCTTTCATATGTGACTCCTTGGGGGCAGCCTGGTATTTGGCACATAATCTAACACTAAAGCAAAATGTCAGGTCTACTAGCAGTGAGATACAAGAGACTACCAATCATACTCCGATAAAGCGTTTGATCAACAGGCGTACCTTCATCGTCCTTGGACACCTTAACATGCGTGCCCATGGGAGTTTGAGGATCTTTAGAATTTTCAAGACCAAACTTTTTCACAAGGTTATTTGCATACTTACTCTGATGTAAGAAAATACCATCCTTACCTTATTTTAACAGAAGACCAAGGAAGTATGAAAGTTCCCCGACGAGACTCATCTCGAACTCGGAAGACATCAGCTTGACGAAGTGATTGACCAGCTTCTTGGACGTTGAACCAAATATGATTTCATCTACATATATCTGAACAACCAGTAGATCTTCATCCGTTCGGAGAGCGAAGAAAGTTTGATCAACTCCCCCTCTTTTGAATCCCTTCTCCAGAAGGTACATGGTGAGACGTTCATACCAAGCTCGCGGTGCTTGCTTTAGTCCGTAAAGAGCCTTCTTGAGTCTGAAGACATGATTTGGGTTTTTGGGATCTCTGAATCCATCAGGTTGTTTTACGTATACCTTTTCATGCAAGATTTCGTTCAAAAAAGCTGACTTCACGTCCCATCTAAACAATGAATTTCATAAAGCAAGCAATAGACAAAAAATACGTACCAACTCAAGTCTAGCAACAGGGGCAAAAGTTTCATGGAAATCAATCCCTTGAGTCTGAGTGTATCCTTGAGCAACTAGTCTCGCCTTGTTGCGAGTCACATTCCCAAACTCATATGTTTTGTTTTTGAAGATCCACTTGGTTCCGATAACATATCCTGAAGAAGGTTCAGGTACTAGCTCCCAGACATCGTTTCTAGTGAACTGCTCCAGTTCCTCTTGCATTGCTAGAATCCAACACTCATCTTTCAAGGATTCCTTTGCATTCTTAGGTTCAATCAGAGAGGTGTAACAGGCGAATTGAGACACTCCCATAAGTTCTTTGTCTGAAGTCTTTGAGTTCCTGGTTACTCTCTTGTTGATGTCTCCAATGACCAGTTCTGAAGGATGGTCTTTTTGAACCTTCAAGGGAGGATCACGCTTAAGCTGAGTTGAACCTCCAAGTGAAACAGGAATGGAATATTCTATCTGGGGTTCCTCCAACTCTTCAGATCCACTTGTTCGTTCGAGAGTTCCACTATCTATAGGACGATTACCATCTTTAAGTGACTGAGATTCGGACTCTTACCTTTCCAGAGTTCATACGTTAAACTAATACCTCGACGAAGGTACACACGATTTATGAGGTAGCATGCAGTATTGACTACCTCAGCCCACCATCTAGAAGAAATCTTTTTAGAGTTTAACATGACTCTGCCCATATCTTGCAGGGTACGATTCTTCCTTTCTACAACTCCATTTTGCTGTGGGGTTTTAGGAGCTGAGAACTCGTGACAAATACCCAGAGAATCACAAAATTCAGCAAACTTAGAATTTTCAAATTCTTTTCCATGGTCACTTCGAATACTTATTATGGGAAAGCCTTTCTCAGTTTGAACCTTCAAACACAATGACTTAAAAGCAGAGAATGTGTCAGAATTTTAATGCTAGAAATCTACCCAAGTGTATCTAGAAAAATCATCAACACACACATAAATATATTTTTTTACCTTGATAGCTTTCTACCTGAATGGGACCCATAAGATCCGTGTGAAGAAGATCTAGGATCTGTTTAGAAGCAATATGGTTTAGTGACTTGTGAGATGTCCTAGTTTTCTTACCTAGTTGACAAGGTTCACAAATTGGCTGGTCCTTCATAACAATCTTTGGAACACCCCTGACAAGGTTCCAATATGCCCAAAGCGTTGATGCCAGATTTCAAGTTCGCTCACATTTGAGAAAAGACATTTTTTATTAAAGTCAACAAGGTAACAATTATCAGTTGAACGAGAACCTGTAAGTACACAAGAACCTTCATTGTTTTTCACATAACACTTGTCACAGGAGAAACTGACACTAAGGCCTTGATCGCAGAGTTGACTCACACTCAAGAGATTTGCCTTTAGTTCATCAACAAGTAACACATCAGTTAATTTAAGAACAACCTGTTCCAATGACCTTATTGCTCACACCGTCACCAAACGTGACTTCCCTATTTGAACTTGACTAAATGTTCATCAAGTAGGAAGGTTCCCCAGTCATGTGTCTAGAGTAGCCGTTGTCCAGATACCATTTACCTTTCAAAGAATTCCTGAGAGACAGAACAGAGGCAAAACACTTGAAGGATTTCTTAGCAACCCACACTTGATGAGTTTTGGCACGGTAATGTGGGAGGGTTCTGGTATGAATATTCACGGGACTGCCAGACTGATTCTAAGCTCTAACATTAACTGTACAAAGATCATGCTGCATTTTATAACATTTGGGTCTTATGTGACCAGTTATACCACAGTAGTGACAAATAGGAACAAAGTTATGATGAGTTTTACTAACAGGTTTCTGCATAGGAGAATGAACCTTCACAGGGGATTTTGGAGAGAGAGGTTTACTTACAGTGCTTTTGACAAACCTGTAGAACACGTTTCTGGAAGGTTTCCCATGCAGGTTCATACCTCCAATTCCAGTTTTGTCCCCAAATCCAAGACCAATATGTTTTGTATTTGAAGTCCCAGTTGAGGATTCTGTATTGTTCTCCTTGCCCGTGTACCCTATTCCAGTGAGATCACCATGTTGTTTCCCCAAGGAAAGATGTTCATTCAGATCTGCTTTTCCCTTGTTCAGTTTTCGAACGACTTCTGTAGTTCGGTTTAACTCAGCAGTATTTGCTTCCAGTCTACTTTCCATGCTAGCATGTTCTTTCATCAGCCGATCAACTTTAGTTTTCAGCATCATGATTTCTTGGTTCTGTTCCGCAAGAAGTTTCTGAGTAGAAAATAGTTCGGACCTCAAGCATTCAATGGTCTGAGCCTTTTCCAGTTCGTCTTGTTTAGCAAGTTTGACACTGCTCTCAAGGATTCTGGTTCGAGCCTTTCAGTATCCAGTTCACAATCTTTCGCAGCAGTGGAAGAGGATGCTTGTTCGTTCAACACCCTGTTTGCTCTTGAAAGTCTAAACACTTCATTTTGAAGCTTCTGTAGAGCTTTAGATGCTTGAGCACACTTTTCCATAACAAGTAAGATTACTGGATCTACACATACATTTTGATATGCTTCATCTTCAGATGCTTCAGCTTCTTTTAAACTTTCTTTAAACTTGGTCGGAGCATGAGAGGTGGTGAGACACATGAACTTCTTGACTGAGGTATGAATTGCCATGTTGCTAGTGTGCGAAGAAGGTTCGTCTGTGCCTTCTTCATCTGAATCTTCCCAGGTTGCCTTCAGAGACTTGTTTTTCTTCTTAAGATTAGCACACTCATACTGAAAGTGTCCAAAGCCTCGACACTCCCTGCATTGATCCTTCTCAACTTGTTGTGAATCAGGTTTTGAGAGTGGCATACTACTTTTCTTGTCCTGCACCACATCTTGCCGAAATTGTTGCCCTCTTTTTTCTAGCAAATTTATTTTTGTACAGCCTTTGACTCAACTTCCCATAGTTTCACGCAATTAGAGCTAGTGCTTCTTTCAGCTCACTATCGTCTGCCAATGGACCTTCATCGTCATCGCTTTCTTCTCTTTCCTCGACTATAGCAGCTTTGAGAGCTAAGCCCTTACTTTTGACTTTGTCATAATTGTTGTTGATTTCAAACGTCCTAAGCTCTCCGAGAAGTTCATCAACATGCAGAGACGCCACTCATTGGAAACTTTCAAGAGTTGTGATTTTCTCTCTAAACCTAGGAATGACGGTTCTCATAATCTTTTGTACTTGACGCTTTTCAAAGATTTCTTCTCCAAGCATCGTATTCTGATTCACTAGATCACATAATCTGGCATAGTATACATCAATTGTCTCTTCTTCCCTCATTTTGATCTCATCGAATTCAAGAGTTACCCGTTGAAGTCTGGATGCCTTGACAGCCATTAAACCTTCGAACTGATGCTGTAGAACCCGCCAAGCATCTTTCGCAGTCTTACAATGACCTATAATCTCGTGTCTTGTTTGATCAACTGCCATCATGATCGCATACAAGGCACGATAGTTGGCTTCTTCCTGAAGCTTCTCAGCATCTGTCCAATTGTCTTTAGGTTTAGGAAGGGTGATTATCGTAGTTCCTTTTTCTTGATCGGGTGATTATGACGTGACCGGATGCTCCCAACAATTTTCAACACTTTCCCACACACCTTTTCCAAGCGATCTTAGGAAAATTGTCATCATAGACTTCCAATACGAGTAATTTGAACCGTCCAGTTGTGGAGGCCTAGACAACGATCTGCTTTCTTGATTCATGATTTGCACAGTAACCCAAGTCCTTAGATCTTTTCGTAATGTAACGAAAACTTGCTCTGGTGCCAATTGAAATTTGATACTAGTACACAAAGTATCCAGAGATGCACGTATATAGAACAAATAGACAGTAAAAAAGATTCTACCAGTTGCGGAAGCAGTTTCCACTAAGAATTGAACCTTCCGGAGAGCGTCCCACTCTCCCTTCAGATCACTTTCATTAATGTGAATAACACAAACATTATTCAAGGGTTTACGGTATAGACTCCCTCTACACTCTACTTAAATAATTATTCACACAACTACTTATCTGACCACAACTCCTTTGTGGATTTTCTAGTTCGAATCCTTCAAACTATAAGAATGAATCTCCGAACATTCTTTTACAGAATTAATGTGCTCTGAATATCTAACTTTTTTTCTCAAGGAAAGAAAACATAAAACTTCAAAATAAAATGTCGAACAAAAGTCATCCTCCACTTTGGTCTTCGTCTTCCTTTTATCTATATTCAATATATTTTCAGTATATGATAAAGAAATTTATCGCGAGACATAATTTTTATATATAAAATCAATTTATATTTAGCATAAACTGATTGTGGTGTGTATATTGAGTATATGCTCAAAATCATTTGGTAAATCTTTGCGCCCAAGTCATTCATGCATAAGGAAAGTGAATCCCACGATATTCCTCATCTTTGATTATGGAAGGTGATTCTCCCCTTCAATCTTGTCGACCTGCAAAGATAATAATACACATAATTAGTCAATTTTGACTTAAATGAAACAGGTCTTATTTATACCAAAAATAAACTTCCCTTAAATATTCCCGCATACTTCTGAATCCTGTGATCATCAGAAGGTTCATCGATTTACTGCCAATAACCATAACTTACACTCTCCATCTAGCTCTAAATTATAATTAACTCGTCTCCACTGGTTAAATATATTAATCTAATTGATCGATTTACCTCCCCATGTTTAAGAGATAACGTCCGTTGATTAATTAAATTACTGACAAAATAATTAATCAACTTCTTATTCATTTCCGAAACTAGTACCACTTAGATCCTTAATCATTATGTCGGAACACACCGCCTGCAGGGCTTGACATAATTTTCATTCCTGAGCTCATTTCGGGGACGTCATCAACCTAGCGCACTGGGACAAAGTGACCGTAAATAATTTATAACGGCACATCATATAAGCACACTTATTTACCAAAATACCAAGCATGTCATCCTAGCAAAATAGAAATCACCCGTGATAAATCAAATAAATATGTAATGAATACATATGCCCATTTTATATTATCTTAAAACTTAAGAGTACGCATCAACTACTGAAGGTCTAGATTGCAACAATGATCAACGAGTTTCATAATATTATCCTTCCGTGGTCTTGTTCAACACCTATCATAAGTGCTTGTGTAATTCTCTATTCAAAGACCAACTGAATCAAGAATACACTACATTCTTTATCCAAGAGGGGTCTTACTGCCTGTCTAGACTGTGAACGAATAGTTTAGTCTTACAAGGAACTGATAGCTGATCTTTCTATTTGAAACACTTCGAACCACACTATCTCAATGTAAGACAAGGAGTATGATTGCATAAATAAATAAACTGCAAGCATATGTACTTTGACCGAAACATGATGGCCAAATCAAAATGGAATTGATAGAATCTGCAAAATCGAGCTTTTATAGCATACCTCTAACAATCCCCCACTTATGCTTAATAATCTCATGGCTATTGCTAACCACAATTCTTTTTCAATCTTAATTCTCAAAGAATTATTGTCCTTTCTGCCATACATCTGACTTCCAATCCTTTAACATGGCCATCATCCGCTTTCGCCGGAAAGCCAATCCTAAAAGGATTTACTTGGTTGTCTATCGATGTAACTAGGCAACAAAGGTCCACCCTGTCGCGGTCCTTTGCAACAGGCGTACTTGCTCTATGTGCCACTTGCTTTATGAACTAGTGATTCCTCTCTGTCTGTAATTGCACCAATTGTCATCACAAACAAATTGTGACCTGACTTGGCCAAACGAGGTTTCACATTTTTAGTTCATTGACGAATCCAATCTCTACGTCGCTCGCCATTTGGGAAGGGACGTACTGAGTTCATAGTGGAATCCTTCAACGTATTACTGTTTGACATTCCTCTAATCTGCTTGGCTCCCACAAGTGAACACAAACCGTAAGGTGGTTTTTACTTGTTGTTCATGCCTGATTAGAAATCAAAATCCTTTATAATTCATAGGTTGCTACTGGTTCGTGTGGTAACTCTACATATTATCCTTAGCCCTTTTATGGCGCTTGATCATATGTTCTTCCATGAACCATTGCTTCCATCGAGGATTACTTCAATATTTACTAACTATACAATAAATATCAGGCCTCATCTTTTGCATATACTAGTCTTCCTATTTCCATGCATAAGGACTGCCTCTGTGTCATGCAAAAATAGAATGAGCCTTATGGTAGTCTGGTCGTGAAATTCAGAATAATTGCAACATATCTTTCTTGTGATCCTCAATCTCAAAATGTTTGTTGATTCTGAATCTTTCATGTCCAACTACTTGGATAACCATACCCTTGCTTCTGTCAATATTTTCGCAGTGTCTCCAGTGATCAAGATGTTGTCTACGCATAGTACAAAAATACCACCACGCTTTCCATTGGGCCACACAATGCTCATTTGGTGAATGATCAAATCCATGATTTGAACTTATCAACCAAACGTTCGGCCCACTACAATCCATAACTGAATTGTGTCAGCCTACTGACTAAATGCTCTTAGCCCTTTTCTAATGAAAACTTCTGGGTGCTGCTCTCTGGATATTCCTACAAGACTCCTGATTAAGGAAAATGTCTTGACATCCACTTTACCTAACTCATAACTCATATGAATGGCATCAACTTTAAATTAGGCTACCGGTGAAATAATTAACTCATAATAGATCCCATTCTTTCTGAGTTCACCATTTCACAACAAGCCTTATACTAAAGGCTTCACTTATAGATTTTGTCCAATAGCAAGTATGCTACTTGGTAATTCTATAAGAACTTAGATCTGATTAGAGTCCATGACCCTAAATCAGAAATCATTAAAACTTTGCAAAGTTTCTGCATCCTTGTCTTGGATCTCCTCATTGTATAACTATGGATCGATTCAAGTTTACTAGAGACTAAGTCCGAGACTTCCTCAAAACATGAATTCCATGAACTTGTGATTAATACAGACTGAGTCCAACGACTCTCTTATTACCACAAATGGAGTTGCCTTGCAACCCTCCCACTACAACGAGGTTCCCTCTGCAAAAAGTGTATATCACAAAATGTGTGTTGCAGTTTTCATTGTGGTATCAAATTTGTGTACTTGGTAACAAAGTTGAACTTTCACCTTTTATCTTTTCTTAAAACAATTCTACAAACAAGCTTAGTGGTTTATTACTTAGTATTCCTCTAAAAATTAGAAATCCGCGCTAACGAACATATTCTAACTTTTAGTACTATAGTAATCTACTCATTTCTCGTTACTATGAAGTATCCCACAAATAGCCTAATTTCTGAACATCCTTTCCAATCCTATTAGTATCAACTTTCCAGCAGGTGTGCTGAAATGCTCTGAATATGAATATGTTCCTGACAAGGCCTAAGTCTTGCCAACAATTCATTCAGAGTAATGACTACTAAGCTTAGATAGGATTATATTCAGAACTTATCCTGCTATTTGCACAACTCCAATACGAAAAAGCGAAATTCATAATAACTCATCATTGACATATCCAATCTTCTAGAGAGACATTTTTCTTCGGTCTGTTGCACCGTCCTGTTTCGATGAACCAAGTGAAACACATTGAGATCGAATCTCAACATCCAATAAGTATTTCTATAATTTTCCAAAAGGTATTAGTCACTACGATCTTAATCGTAATGCCACTAATACATTAATCTCTACATCTTTCCATAACCGCCACTGTACTCCCTCGAAGTACTCAAGCTTAGGAAGTGTCACTTAATGTACCCTGTCTTGAACAAAATTTTTAGAAGAAAAATATTAAAAACTACCTTTTGTCCTAAAATCATAAAACTTTACAAATTGGATGAACCAACCATAAAATTTATTTGGCTTCTAACCATCGACCTTCAAAAGGTCATTTTTGTGATTTTAGCTACCAAGTATAATTCGTAGGTCTGACAGTTTCATCCATTCCCAAAGAACCCATGAGTTCAATGGCTATCCAACTTTGAATTCTACTAACTCCAAAAACACAAACACTAGATGCCAAATTAATGTAATAATTTATTTATAGAAGGACCTTTCTTTTTATTGGTCCTAGTCGACGTGCTACTTATTTCATCTACTGCACCGTGAGACATGTTGGTTCACTGAGTGTATCATCTACCCACGTACCAAATGGATAAAACATCACGTTTTCATCCATACACAATTTAGAAACTGAATATGAATTCTTCCACAAACTTGGCACGAAAAAACAGTTACTCAATAACCAAAAATTAGATAACTCCCACTGAAATAGTTGCTACTTCCGTAGCTAGCCCATTCTAGATGGTAATCCAACCTTCATATGTCGATTGGTTCACTGAAACCTTTTTACATAATTAGTGGTTACGTATCTATATACCAGGCACTAATAGATAACACCACTTAAAATGTTTCGACTACCCAGTGAATAAGATTTACCTTTCTTGTATCAAGGATAGTACAGTTCATCTTCCTATGTCTACTTCGCTTAGACCAGATACACATGTCATTCAGCTTGTATTCTTCGGCAAAACAAGACACTATCCAAGTTCTATTTCTAATCATGTTTGAACAAGTAAATTATCTTTGAGTATTACGGAAAACGGTTGAAAAGACATTTTGAATTCCTGGGATCATGCAAACATAGTCTTTACTCAGTCAAGTATTTTCGAATCATCAAATATTGATCCCTTCAAAACAATATTTGAATATATTCACCAGCACCTCAAAATGCCGAATCCCCGCAGCCCACGGAGTGTGGATGTCTACGGTTCAAACCGTCGCAAGAGGAGGGATGAATCCCATAAGCTTAACGTACTGCCAAGCAATACTTAACTAATATTCGGTTGAACTTTTATCCAGCGCAATTAACATAGAAAAGAATAAAAATGACCTTTTCCTTTGAGAATATCGTAATTATTTGCACTTTAAGAGTAACCCATTAATTGGTCCTAAGTTTACTACCAAAATTATACATCCACCTTTGGGTGACCTGTACGCTTTTGAAATAGCTCACTATAACCATCCCGAAGTAGATTCGTCCTTGTGAACTATGAAATAAAATGTCCTTTGAGCTCGATTTAAATCACTTCACTGACAAACCTACAATGGAGGCTTTGAATGTTATTTATTTCAACCCATTACACACATAATATAATTTTTTAGTTTAAAGGGATTTTCCTAAACATGCTCCTAATAATTCAATTTGCACATAGAGCAATTAAATTACATAAGGACATGCATGATTAATAGGCAACAATAAAAAAGGAACTAAGATCTTACTATCATGGCCATTAAATCATTCTTCAATCTTTCAGGAAATGCAGTCTTGTTCTTATTGAACTGGGTCTTCCGATTCAGGACTTGGAATTTTCTTTTTCATCGTAACTCCCACTTTTCGTCTTGAACAAGTCGTCATTGGAAAAGTCGCCATCGGATCTCCTCCGTTGGCGTGTGCCTACTGTCGCCGTCGCCCGTACTATTGTCGACCTGGGTCCGTGCGTATTCGTCTGCAAACAACAGCAAGTTGCCTACGAGTATGTCTGCATTTGCACAGTACCACATATCCCATCAACTACGGGTTTGCGGGGTAGCCTGCCTCGTGTCATTGAGAGATGTCCACGCTTACCGGGTCCAACGAACAATTACATAATATCAATTACATACATTGATCCTATGGCCCACGCAGGGGTCGTACATGAATGATCTAGTAAAGCATTTAAACTATGCGGTATCCCACCGTGCGAATAAATTTTTACAAGCATTCACCAAACCAAAAATCCTTGACATGTCTGAGGATTTTAAAACGACATACATGAATTAAAAAACAAACATACATGCGGGCCATAATAGTCAGATTCACGAATACCTGCAAACACATTTATTTGCAATTCTAATCCATTATGCGCTGCGTCTGTACACAATTAATTCACATATATCACGCAAGTCCTAATTCGAATAGTGCACAAAGTCGAATTAGCCTGGGCTCTGATCCCAGTTGTTGGGTTCTATTAGGAACGTCGACAATGTGCACATTCAAATCTATTGAATAATAAATCCTAACACAGCAGCATCTATAGTTAGGATTAGG
>CACSLK010034808.1:2269-22221 GCA_902706635.1 Striga hermonthica
CGACTTAAATAAAATATTGGAGTTATTATTTATTTTTCCTTATTGTTATTTGTCCTTTTTATTATTATTATTTGCTAGTGCTATTATTATTATTATTATTATTATTATTATTATTATTATTATTATAAATATTATTGCTAAATGTCTAAAATGCTTATTTGCTATTATTTGTTGTTATTAGTATCATTATTATCATTACTATTAATTGTATAAATGTTATTATAGAAATATAATTATGTGTGTCGTTCGATTTATTTTATTTATCGTTCGCAGTTCGGTAAACCGCGAAAGTCGTTTCCGTTCCGTTTCAACCCGTTTCTTTGGCGTTTCATCCGAACATTGGAATTTTAATTTTTCGGCCCAAATGTAGTTATTTTTCGTCCCGCTAAATACCAGCCCGAAATCCATTTGAGACCCACCCCAAATTGCATTAGAATAATATGGCCATCCTTTTTCATGAGTGATTGGATTTAAATTTTGTTTCAAATTCAAGCAATGAAACTCTTGTTTTGATAAGTAAATAAATCAGCCCCCTTTTTCCTCATATTTATGCTTAAATTGTTATTAACTTTTGACAACTCCAAGTCATTCCTTTTTATCGGTCAAAGGGGAGAGAAAACCTTTATTTCTCCCCAAGATGAGTGAGATATAGCCAAATCCCTACAGCTTTGGTTTCGATGGAAGAGAACAGTGAAAGAGGAGTTTTTCCTCCTCTCATAAACGCATTTTCAGCTCTCTTGCCACAACAAAAATAATCCATCATCCATCACCACCTTCTCGCTACTCCATCGCCGGCGCAACCTTCTTCTACTCGCGTGACTAGAAACCCGCGAGCAGTCCCGGGCGTCATTCGCGATCAACCCCACGACCTCTGTTCGAAGCAACCACGACCATTCAGGCCCGTTTTGCTACTTCTGTTCACCGTCGTGTTACCGTTGATCGTGCGCCACCATTCATCGCGAGACGAGCGACGCCGTCGAGCCCGGACACGCGCACCCTTACACTGTTTCAGTCTCTTGTCTATTTTTGTTAGATAATCCCGAGAACGGTAGTGTTTGACGAGCTTTGTTCTCGGCCTACTTTTTCTCCCGATTTTCTGTGGCTTCTTTCTCCGAATACCAAGTGGGTTTTGAGAAATTGGCTATGCTGTAAATGTTAATATTGTTATTATTGTTTTACTTGTAGTATGATCAAAGTATGCATGTAGAACATGTAGCCTTCGAAGGGAGCTGTAACGGCCGTCGAACGGTTATCCCCGTAACTATAGAACGACCCCGATGGGGTAATATCCTCTTACGTCCTTGCGAAGGACACGTCGCTTGAGACCAGGGCTGTGCTCGGTCAGCGATAAGTACCCCGATGTAAGTCCGATGGCGAGGCCAGGCCTTCAGGGGAGACTCCTACTGGCTGGACACTCGTTGTAAGACCAGAAGGCCGAGGGACGTGGCTTTCGATATATAGTCGGCAGTAGTCTATTGATATAGGTGTGCACATGAGAACGAACTTGGGATAGGAGGTTGGGATAACTAATTAATTATGTATACATGTTGTGACCATACTTGTTTTATTTATGATTAATGTTTACTGCATAGTGGTGAGCACTATTGTTTCCTTTTGTGCTCATCCCCACTTGCTCTTCATGGATGCAGGTTAGTATTGCGGGCACGGCAGAGGAGGCGAGTGGTGGTCATGTTATTGGTTTCATTTCCGCTGCTATGAACTGCTTATTATTGATTACTGCATTTCTGAATTTATGATGATTAGCAGATTATTGATAGGGAGTGTACTCCCTAGTATTTATGCATTTGTGAAAACCCAGTTTTTGGGAGATTAATGTTATTGTTGAACCCTGTTTGGGTGTTAATTCGATTTATGAACCTGTTTGGGAGTTATGTTTATGATGTTATGGAAAATGGTTTTTCAATTAGTAGCGCCGCCAAGTATTTTGAAATAAATTTTGAAAAATTTATTCTGATTTTCGTTAAATAAAAGTGGGGCGTTACATCCGGAATCTATAAGCCTCGAGGCTTCCTCAGTCGACTCGGTATATCCATTCGAGTCGACTGGGTCATCTTCAATCGTTGGTAGACCCTGATATGCTTGTTCATCTTTCCAGAGGGAGTCGACTTACGCTAGTCGATATCTGGAAGTCGACTGAGAGAGGCGCCTGGGCCCTTGACCGGAGATGTTATGAGTCTACAGAAGGAGTCAACTTTGGATAAGTCAACTCGGTAGTGTCTGAACCGTGATGGTATGAACCGTTAGAAGACAGTATGGCTATATCAAAGTCCATCGTCTGCCGCTTCAGAGTACCGAACTCGATTATCACCGACAACGGTCGACAATTTGAAGGCAAGTGGCTTGAAACTCTTTGCGAAGAATACGGCATCAAACACTTCTTCTCTTCGCCTTACCATACACAATCCAACGGCCAAGTTGAAGCCGTTAATAAGCTCATAAAGAATGGCCTCAAAGTCCGACTTGATGCTGCCAAAGGAGTCCGGCCGGAAGAGCTACCGCACATCCCATGGGCATATCGAACAACCACGAGGACGTCCACAGGCGAAAATCTATTTTCACTAACGTACGATTCTGAAGCCGTTGTCCCAGTTGAACTCGGTGAACCGACTTACCGAATTCAGCATTATACCGAAGAGTCCAACTCGGACAATATGAAAGCAAACTTGGACCTACTCGAAGAACATCGTACTCGTGTCGAACTCAAAAATGTTGCTTATAAACAAAGAAGCGAAAGGTATATCAACTCTAAATTCAAGCCTCGCTCGTTCCGAGTTGGAGATCTAAACCTAAAGCGAATTATGGGACCTGACCCCGGTCCACTCAAACCGAAGTGGAAAGGACCTTTCCAAATCATTGAAGTCCTGCCCCACGGAGCATACCGAATCGCACATCCTGACGGAACTCCACATCAATACCCGTGGACTGCTGTATTCCTAAAGAAGTTTTACCAATGAATTGTCCGAAGTCGAACAGTCGAATTTTCTTTTGACAGACCCTCCTTTTGGCTTCTATGAGGGAACGAAATCACTCTTTTGATGTAATGGAAGTTTTAAGACTTTCACTTATAAATCCGAGCAACAGCTCGGTATCGATGTAACATATTTTGACACTCGGTTTTATTGCTATTTTGTACCGATGTAAACATTGCGACACTCGGTCTCGCTGATGCCTCGTAATACATTCAAATCCCACGTATGGTTTGGTTGGGCTGAAGCTCGTCCATGTCACTTCAGCAAACATAATTTGGCGGGTCCCATAGATGACCGAATATAAATCGAACAACTCTGTTGGGGCCACTTCATAACCGAACACTGACGAAGTTCGGTGAACCCTATTTGACTCATGCACGGCATAAACTGTGTTAAGTTTTGCAAATTCCTAATAAGTTTGCATATCAACTTACACTATAGCCGGAGTTATCTAAAGATCAACGTGGAACTCGAAAATCATCTTTATAAAAAGTCCACAACTCGGTTTCAAGTCTAACTCGTTTTGCACATCATAAATATATTAAAATGTTTTACAAACATTTTTTCAAAAGAGAAATCCGAGATGTCAATCTTATATGTTTACCGAGTTCATTACACTTGGTCTAAAAAATTGCTGACTTTGTACGGCAACATAAACAAACGTAGAATGATGTAAACATAATAGTTTATATTATAAAGTCGGGAAAATTCTCTATTACATACTTCCTACTAAGGATGTCAACACTTTAACACCCGACTACGCACTAAAAAAATAAAAAAATAAAAATAAAAATAAACACACATAGAATATAAATTTAACAGCTTCATGCGACATCATTTTTATCCTCTCTATTCCGACCAGCACCGCTGCATTCACCCATTTCTTGTGTGGTCAATATCCGTTCTCGGAGTTCTTCGAGAACGACAACCTCCTTTGCTTTCGCCGCAGCATCAATAGCTGCATCGGAAACGGGGACAAGCTCATACCGCGGATCTGTTGCGTCAATCAACACTTCATTTTTCGGTGCTATAGCCTCGGGCTCTCTCGCTTCTCCGCCCGCTTGTTTGGCCTTCTCCTCGTCATATTTTTCCACCATCTCACGGATTTGTTCCGGTGTCATGTCTTCGAAGTTCTGTTCGACGACCACCTCATCAAGAGTTCCAGTGTAGAGGTCAACCAGTTCTGCCCCTTTCCCCTTCTCTCCTTCCAAAATCATATTCACGTAAGCCCTCCTAAGTAGAGCCTCACGCTCTTCGGTAAGAGGAGGTAAAGCTGGGTTCTTGATCATCTCGTCGGAACGACGAAGCATCCACTCACAGAACTCTTTCTCGTCTTCGTCGGCCTCAATATGCATCCCCTTAATCTCCGGATCGAAATTATACTTGTCGAGTTTGCGGAAGAGGAAATGTCGGAGCTCATCGGTATCATAAAGGCCGTTATCAAAACGCTCAATCACCCACCAAAGATTCACACAAGTATTCATCTCCATTTCAAGGTCGGGACCGGCATCACCTCCTATGGTGGTTTTAGCAATCTCTTCGGTTTCTTCTTCTCCGACCTGGTTCTCACCAACGGGGACCGAATCCTTCCCTGCCCGGAAGCCATTTGCATACATGAACTCCCCGTATTCGGATTTCTCTCGCTCGAACTTAGCCAGTTCAGCTTGATGGGCATCCCACTGTCGGCTCATAAGTTTGTGGACCTCGGTGCACTCCTTACGAGCTCCATCATTCTCGGTTTTTTCCTTCAACAGCTTCTCCTTTACATCTGCGGCCTTGGCTTCCAGCGCCTCGGAGTGCTGCTCAGCAGAGGCAAGGCGCGCTTTAAGTTCCTCCACTTTGGCTTGGAGAGACTTCTTTTTCTTGGATAGTACAGCCACCTCGTTTTGCGCTATCTCAAGCTGTGCATCCCGGTTAAAAATCTTCTCTTTCAAATCGGCTTCCAACTTGGTGGCCTCCTCCTTCAAAGACACGATCGTCGCATCTCGTACAACAACGGTGTGCCTTTTTCCTTCCAGCTGCGCAGCTATTCGGCCATGATCATCTTCGGCCGCAACCAGACTCACCAAAGCTCGGCCCAAACAGGCCTTGGCATAGCTCAACTTGTCCACACTTGACAAGGAGAAAACTCCCACCTCGGATTTGGGGTCCCACACCATCAGAGGCACGCGAGCCGCATTTTCGCATTCTCAGGCATATCGATCCGAGATAACATGTGCGGAGTCTTGACCGACTTGAAGGTGGTGAACCAATCTTCAACCACTCATTTGGGCACATTCACGTCCGCCGCCCTTTCTTCATCAATCGACAAAAATGATTTCTCAAACAGAGGTTCTTCGGTACTCTTCCCCACATCTTGGTGATCGGAGTCGTGTTTTTTATTCGACCTCTTCTCTGTAGCCGTGGAGGCCTCTCCGGCAGATAGCTTCACCAACTTCCTCTTCTTCCTCTTCTCTGGTTGTGCAGTCTCCAACGACTTTGGAGGGGACTACTATTCTCAAACTCTTCTGTTGGCACATCGGTTTGCACTTGTTCTGCCAGAGCCAACTCGCTTCTCCACCAGATTTTCTTCTGGCTCGACTTGATTAATCACCTGGGCATTTATAACTGGCGGCACTTCGGAAGACACCACCTCCTGCTGAGACTTCGGACTTTCTAAATCAACTACAGACGTCGCACCAGCTCCGACGTCAGCAGATTTCTTTGCCAGCAGTCCTCTTCACCAAAGCACAGACCAAATCTCTCCTCATGATGTCAGTTAACCGCAAATCTAGACTTTTACCAAACTTTGATTGAAGGTCTTTGTTTGGATAACTACTCCGGAAGTCCCTGGCGTCCTTAACAGTTCGAAATCTGGAAAATACGAGCAGCGGATAATATACTACACAAAATCAATATGGCAAAGTCAAAGACTATCGTTCTGAATATTCCGAGGTACATATCACACATGATAAATCAATTCTCCTTACCAGGATCAAATACCGAGGTTGAAACTCCGGGAGACAAACCTGCAGCCTCAAGCTTTGAGTCAACTACTAATCTATTATAATTCTAGATATCCTCGTCAAGACCAGCGAGCACGAGTAATTTACCACCGAATTTCGGGCTAAGTTTCGGCTCCTTCTTCTTCGTCTCTTTTTCTACAAATGGAAAAGTTCCAACCTGTTAGTACACAAAACAAAATCGGTATCAGAGAAATATTCAAAAAAATAAACGACAAAGTACTTACTATTTCCGGAATGAATATTCATGGGAATTGTCATCCCGTCGATCCGAGGTTCATGAAAGAAACTCTCCGATTGCCATTCACCACCGATCCACAGCCACTCCTCCTGAAAACCGTGGAGAGTCTCCGGGATATCGGCTGTTATTTCACCGACTTTAAGGACGTGTTGAGGTTTCGCTTCGGCAAAAAATCAACACGACGTCTCCGCAACTCTTCGGTTCGGGCTTCTCTTAAAAGCATAAATGCTTATAATTTCTTCACATGACGGAAAGCCCTCACCTCTTTCGTGTAGCAAAACCATCAGCCCGATAATCTTTTTCCAGCTATTCGGTGTTATTTGACACAGCGGCAACCCCCAACTACGGAGATACTCTGTTATCAGGCACGGTAGCAGAAATCTCAAATCCGACCTCAAGCTCTCTGCAAAAATGCCAACGCAACCCAGAGGAGGGCTAGTTATCCTCTCCCCAGGGTAAGGCACGAAAATCTTTACCGAGGGTGGAATCCGGATTTGTTTCCGGAGCATCACCACATCGGCATCCGTTAAAATATTGGGCTCACCCTCGAAGTCAATCGCAGGATCAGGCCACTTCCTCACCGGCCTCCTCCAATGGTCATCTAAATCCGCAGCGTTTTCTTCCACCACGTAATCACCATCTTCATCATTCGGTTTGATATCAAGGTGCCTTACCAACATCGGGTTCCACCGATGATACTCGAAAGCTAACTCGATCAGTTCTGAATCGTGGTACACGCCGAGACCCCTAGTCTCAGACATCGCGACCCTTTCACCTGACAAACCCTACTGTACACGTGGCGCCCTATTAAAGTGACCGTTATTTCATTTAATGCCATTAAGGAGCGACCCTTCACACTACCCATTTAATATCCGACCGTTGCGTCTCCTCAAGTCGTTTCTAACGCTACCTGCAAATTGTTGAAATATTACCAAGTGTTTTAACCCCCGGAAATTAGTCTTCACTTTGGAGCATACGACCCACTTCGGTCACTTCGTATATATGAATACACCAATAGGTATCTTCAACTTACAGCTGATTACCGACTCAGAATTTCCACCTTTTTTTGCAGTACCGACGACCATCACTTCGTATGCCCGACGACACTGGGGGCCTCTCTGTTATCATCCGACTCGGTAATTCGGGATTACTTATCCAACGATCACATGTTATGATAATCATCATTAGCGGCAGACCTGAACCCCTTTTACCCCGGGTTATATTGCAAAACCGGTCTTGAATAAAAACCGACTTACTCCAGAAAGACCAAGGTCGCCCCAAACTGAAGTCGCCACTAACCGAGATCATCATGAACCGAGGTCACCACCCCCGAAGCTAGTGACAAGGCTCCTACACGCCATTTTCACAAACCACGAGATTTTTCATCATTCAAGTAGGACCCGCTGACGATACCGCCCACCAAAAGTAGCTTTATGAAAAAGACACTGTACAAATCCCGATATTTGTATCCAAAAAGTTACTATAAATAACTACTTCATATTCTTGTACAGGGGATCCCTGAACCTTTTTTATCAGAAACACGTAGCATGATTGGATACAAAAATTTCTCAAAAAAATCCAAACATTTTTAACTCAACCACTTTTTTAACTCAACTTTAACTCAACCCACTATCATCAATATTATCAATATAATTAAATAATATCAATCAATCATTCTTACACACAACATCAACCTTAATTCAGTATTCATCTACTCACATAAATTTAACTAACTATCACATCACATTTTCTCTCTCTTACTTTTACATCAATTTAATTTAAATTATTTTATTTTAAATATTATTTTATTATATCCACTAACAACTAACCATACCTACTTTTTCAAATTTAACCAACCCAAATCAAAACAAAAACAAATTTATATCCAAGCATGCTCGTAATAGCTCACTGTAGCTTTTCACCTCGGTTCACCTCGGACCGGGGCCATTGTTCGAGTTTTGATTGCATGTTCTACGTTCAAATCATCCAAAAATACTTAGCTAATCATATTTGTAATCATTGTTAACAATCACATAACAACAAGAACAGCTGCTTCCTCAGTTAGCCCTTCCTGTCAAACCTCCTTCCATCCATGCACCAGATGTCCCTCTGAGTAAACAACAGCTCCTAGTCCCACTTTACCTATTGAAGAACTGTTTGTTATGTTTTTGTGCTTATTTTTATGTGTTTATGTGTGTTATCGAGTCGTTTTTAGGTTCGTTTTGATGTTGACGGTCTATTTTGTCGTTTTCCGTGTGTTTTCGTGTCTTTCGTTTTATTTTATATTTTGGCGTACTTTTCCGTGTTTTGTAGTTTAATTTTCAGGTTTATTCCAAGGATGTAGAGTAGAGTCGAATCGAATTCCAAGAGACGAGCTTTCCGAAGAATTTTGAGTCAATTCCGAGATGTGTCGAGCCATTAGCGTTAGTCGAAGCTCGAGGATGCGCCATTACCCGCTGCACTACTTGCGCGCTCGCGAATGGCCCGGCGAGATTGAGAGAACACCCGCACGCTTACACAACCACGCGCGCCCCAAGCCGCGAGCTCATGGAAGATCAGCCGAGCTCGAGAGTGCCGATGTGTGGATGCCCGCGCCCTCGCGGATGACGCGCGCGCTCGAGAGTGCACGTACCATCAACGGCTGCGCTTCCAGCCAACTCGCGTGCTCGCGAATACCATGGCGTGCTCGAGAGTTCCACGACCGCGCGCCCTATGCCGCCAGCACGCACACTCGCGACCTCGCGAAGGACCTGGTGCCATCGAGAGCTTCCCTTTTCCAGCACCCGCGCTCGCAAATCTTCATACGCGCTCGAGAGCGCCGTGTGCGCGTACATCCGTGCTGCTTAGGTCCTCGTGCTCGCGGATTCCGTGGCTTGGTCGAGAGTGTCCTATTTTAAACTGTGTTTTTTAGTGTGTGTTTTGAGTAGAGTATAAATTTTTTAGTTCTTTTGTATTTGGAGGATCCAACTCTCATTTTCACTTTTCCTCTTTGGGAAATTAGTTTATGTTTTATTTTTGCTCTCTAGATTATGAGTTTATTATTTCCGAGAGATTTTTCGGCGACTTCGGTTTCTTTTAAGTTTCGAGCTTTTGACTCCGTCTTTCATCGTCTACGCAATGGAAGGATAAGTATTTAGTTTTAAAGCTTTTTACTTCGGCTTTTGCTCCGTTTTTACTTATATTGTTCATTAGGATAAATTTGGATTTGATTGATGATGGAGGAAATGCTTGTACTTGATTGCCTGCTCGAGTAGATAGAGTCATTAATTGCTTGTTGATCTCGTTTAAGGATTAAGATCCAATTAGGGCTTAATCACTTAGGGTTAGACTAGGGTTAGCAATCTAATGCTCGTAGCTCGTTTATTCCTTTTGTCGAGTGATTATCATCCCGTTATGGTTATGGCATGAGACTCCGGTGATCTAGTTTGCTAATTGCTCGTGATTTGATCTTGCTTTTAGTTAATTGCTCGTTTTCAAGTGCTCGTTTAGTGTTAATCAACCATCTAATCAATTGCTTAGAATGTTTAGGACTTTTTTACTTTTTGTGATTTGGACAATCATTTAGTAGATAAAGCTCCGAATAGCCTTCTCTCGAGATCGACCCGAGTCGGGTAACTCGGTTATCCTTTGACCACCAAATCTTTACTAAACAAATGGCGTCGTTGCTGGGGAAAGGCAAGTAGGACGCCTAGTTTGCTATTTGATTGCCACTTTTTCTCGTGTTTCTCTCAATTTTTGTGATTTTTGCTTAATTTTCGTATTTTTTTCTATTTCTCTTGATTTTCTAGGTAATTTTTGTTTTTGCTTGTTGGTTTTAATCTTGCTTCCATTTGGTACGTTCACCGGGTATAGTTGTTGTTTTTGTTTATGCGAGGTAAACGAGAGCGTAAACCCCGAGAGAAGCCACCGCCAATCGACCTCTTTGTTGAACTCAACATATATAGATGAAACTCAACGGGAATCCGAATCAATGGCGAACCAAGGAGAGCAACTTCCACAACCGCCCCCGAACATGAGGTATGTTGCACGACCTATCATTGGAGACAACACCTCGTGCCTCGTGCTCGGGGAGGCGGCCTGAAACTATGATCTCAAGACCATCCACCTAAACTATCTCCCGTCATTCTATGGCCTCGCCCAAGAGGACGCTCTCAATTTCATCCGAGACTTTTATGCAACCGTCAACACATTCCCACTCTAAGGCCTAACCGAAAACCAACTCCGAATGAGGTGCTTCCCATATACTTTGAAAGATAGAGCAAAAACTTGGTTCATGACATTGCTTCCGAGCTCGCTCAACACGTGGGAGGTCGTCTACGAGAAGTTCATGGGCAAGTACTATTCGCACCAAAATACCACCGACCTCCGGACTCAAATGGCTAGCTTTAGCCAAAACATAGGCGAAACTTTTCACGAGGCGTGGGAGAGATTCAAGGGCTATAAACTCCAATGCCCGCATCACCATTTTTGCCTCGGAGTCCTCAACCAATTCTTCTACGATGGTCTCCACCAAACTCTTCAATATATGGTCGATCATGCGGCCGGAGGAGACATCGGGAGTCATACAGCCGAGGCGATTTACGAGCTCTATGATGTTGAGTGAGAACTCCCAACAGAAGAGCGTTCGTAAGAGGGCCCCCATTAATGAGGCAACACAAACCACCGGGTCCTCGAACGTTTCCGTTCTTGCCCAGCTTGCCTCGTTGGAGGAGGAACTAAAGCAACTTCGGCTAAGGGATGCAAAATCGACCCAAGTTGTGATGGTCGAGGTGTGCGGGTTGTTGTTATGTGATTGTTAACAACGATTACGAATATGATTAGTTAAGTATTTTTGGATGATTTGAACGTAGAACATGCAATCAAAACTCGAACAATGACCCCGGTCCGAGGTGAACCGAGGTGAAAAGCTATAGTGAGCTGTTACGTGTTTCTGATAAAAAACGGTTCAGGGATCCCCTGTACAAGAATATGAAGTAGCTATTTATAGTAACTTTTTGGATACAAATATCGGGATTTGTACGGTGCCTTTTTCATAAAGCTACTTTTGGTGGGCAGTATCGTCAGCGGGTCCCACTTGAATGATGAAAAATCTCTTGGTTCGTGAAAATGGCGTGTAGGCGCCTTATCACCAGCTTCGGGGGTGGTGACCTTGGTTCATGATGATCTCGGTTAGTGGCGACTTCGGTTTGTGGCAACCTCGGTCTTTCTGGAGTAAGTCAGTTTTTATTCAAGACCGGTTTTGCAATATAACCCGGGGTAAAAGGGGTTCAGGTCTGCCGCTAATAATGATTATCATAACATGTGATCTTTGGATAAGTAATCTCGAATTATCGAGTCAGATGATAACAGAGAGGCCCCCAGTATCGTCGGGCATACGAAGTGATGGTCGTCGGTACTGCAAAAATGGATGGAAATTCCGAGTCGGTAATCAGCTGTAAGTTGAAGATACCTATTGGTGTATTCATATAGACGAAGTGACCGAAGTGGGTCGTATGCTCTGAAGTGAAGACTAATTTTTGGGGTGAAAACACTTGGTAATATTTCAACAATTTGCAGGCAGCGTTAGAAACGACTTGAGGAGACGCAACGGTCGGATATTAAATGGGTAATGTGAAGGGTCGCGCCGTAATGGCATTAAATGAAATAACGGTCACTTTAATAGGGCACCACGTGTACAGTAGGGTTTGTCAGGCGAAAGGGTCGCGACGTCTGAGACTAGGGGTCGCGTCGATTTACACGCGCCCCCAATTGAGAACCCTAACGGTCGGAAATCGCGAAGTATAAATACTCCTCAGTAAAATATGACTGAGTTTTTTCTACTCTTGCAATTGTCTGCGCATTTCGTAATATTCTTTTTTGTTGTTGATCTCTCGAGCTCTTGAAAATTGTTCTTGTGTGCGATTCCGTCTGCCTGAGTAATTATTGATTTATTTGGTAAGCCCGATTCCTTCCTATTATCTGTATTTGTTTTTGATTTTTATTTTTGGTCGTATGGCATCGAAGGGTAAAGGAAAGGCTGTCGCAAGTTCGTCTAGCACCGAGTCGGTTCCTCTCGGCTTGTACCACGATTCGGAACTGATCGAGTTAGCTTTCGAGTATCATCGGTGGGACCCGATGTTGGTAAGGCACCTTGATATCAAACCGAATGATGAAGATGGTGATTGCGTGATGGAAGAAAACGCTGCGGATTTAGATGACCATTGGAGGAGGCCGGTGAGGAAGTGGCCTGATCCTGCGATTAACTTCAAGGGTGAGCCCAGCATTTTAACGGATGCCGATGTGGTGATGCTCCGGGAACAAATCCAGATTCCGCCCTCGGTAAAGATTTTCGCGCCTTACCCTGAGAAGAGGATAACTAGACCTCCTCCGGGTTGCGTTGGCATTTTTGCGGAGAGCTTGAGGTCGGGTTTGAGATTTCCGCTACCGAGCCTGATAACAGAGTATCTCCGTAGTTGGGGGTTGTCGCTGTGTCAAATAACATCGAATAGCTGGAATAAGATTATCGAGCTGATGGTTTTGCTACACAAAAGAGGTGAGGGCTTGCCGTCATGTGAAAAAATTAGAAGCATTTATGCTTTTAAGAGAAGCCCGAACCGAAGAGTTGCGGAGACGTCGTGTTGCTTTTTTGCCAGAGCGAAACCTCAACACGACCTTATAGTCGATGAAATAATAGCCGATATCCTGGAGACTCTCCACGGTTTTCTGGAGGAGTGGCTGTGGATCGGTGGTGAATGGCAATCGGAGAGTTTCTTTCATAAACCTCGGATCGACGGGATGACAATTCCCATGAATATTCATTCCGGCAATAGTAAGTACTTTGTCGTTTATTTTTTGAATATTTCTCTGATACCGATTTTGTTTTGTGTACTAACAGGTCGGAACTTTTCCATTTGTAGAAAAAGAGACGAAGAAGAAGGAGCCGAAACTTAGCCCGGAATTCGGTGGAAAATTACTCGTGCTCGCTGGTCTTGACGAGGATATCCGGAATTATAAGAGATTAGTAGTTGACTCAAAGCTTGAGGCTGCAGGTTTGTCTCTCGGAGTTTCAACCTCGGTATTTGATCCCGGTAAGGAGAATTGATTTATAATGTGTGATATGTACCTCGGAATATTCGGAACGATAGTATTTGACTTTGCCATATTGATTTTGTGTAGTATATTATCCGTTGCTCGTATTTTCTAGATTTCGAACTGTTAAGGACGCCAGGGACATCCGGCGTAGTTATCCAAACAAAGACCTTCAATCAAAGTTCAGTAAAAGTCGAGATTTGCGGTTAACTGACGCCATGAGGAGAGATTTGGTCCGTGCTTTGATGAAGAGGACTGCTGGCAAGAAATCTGCTGATGTCGGAGCTGGTGCGACGTTGGTAGTTGATTTGGAAAGTCCGAAGTCTCAGCAGGAGGTGGTGTCTTCTGAAGTGCCGCCAGTTACAAATGCCCAGGTGATTAATCAAGCCGAGCCAGAAGAAAATTTGGTGAGAAGCGAGTTGGCTCTGGCAGAACAAGTGTAAACCGATGTGCCAACAGAAGAGTTTGAGAAACAACAGTCCCCTTCGAAGTCGTTAGAGACTGCACAACCAGAGAAGAAGAAGAAGAAGAGGAAGTTGGTGAAGCTATCTGCCGGAGAGGCCTCAACGGCTACGGAGAAGAGGTCGAAGAAAAAACACGACTCCGGTCGTCGAGATGTGGGGAAGAGTACCGAAGAACCTCTGTTTGAGAAATCGTTTTTGTCGATTGATGAAGAAAGGGCGGCGAACGTGAATGTGCCCAAAGGAGTGGTTGAAGATTGGTTCACCACCTTCAAGTCGGTCAAGACTCCGCACATGTCATCTCGGATCGATATGCCTGAGAATGCGAAAAATGCGGCTCGCGTGCCTCTGATGGTGTGGGACCCCAAATCCGAGGTGGGAGTTTCCTCCTTGTCAAGTGTGGACAAGTTGAGCTATGCCAAGGCCTGTTTGGGCCGAGCTTTGGTGAGTCTGGTTGTGGCCGAAGATGATCATGGCCGAATAGCTGCGCAGTTGGAAGGAAAAAGGTACACCGTTGCTGTACGAGATGCGACGATCGTGTCTTTGAAGGAGGAGGCCACCAACTTGGAAGTTGATTTGAAAGAGAAGATTTTTTATCGGGATGCACAGGTTTAGATAGCGCAAAACGAGGTGGCTGCACTATCCAAGGAAAAGAAGTCTCTCCAAGCCGAAGTGGAGGAACTTAAAGCGCGCCTTGCCTCTGCTGAGCAGCACTCTGAGGCGCTGGAAGCCAAGGCCGCAGATGCAAAAGAGAAGCTATTGAAGGAAAAAACCGAGCATGATGGAGCTCGTAAGGAGTGCACCGAGGTCCGCAAACTTATGAGCCAACAGCGGGATGCCTATCAAGCTGTAATGGCTAAGTTCGAGCGAGAGAAATCCGAATACGGGGAGTTTATGTATGCAAATGGCTTCCAGGCAGGGAAGGATTCGGTCCCCGTTGGTGAGAACCAGGTCGGAGAAGAAGAAACCGAAGAGATTGCTAAAACCACCGTAGGAGGTGATGCCAGTCCCGACCTTAAAATGGAGATGAATACTTGTGTGAATCTTTGGTGGGTGATTGAGTGTTTTGATAACGGCCTTTATGATACCGAAGCTCCGACATTTCCTCTTCCGCAAACTCGACAAGTATAATTTCGATCCGGAGATTAAGGGGATACATATTGAGGCCGACAAAGACGAGAAAGAGTTCTGTGAGTGGATGCTTCGTCGTGCCGACGAGATGATCAAGAACCCAACTTTACCTCCTCTTACCGAAGAGCGTGAGGCTCTACTTAGGAGGGCTTACGTGAATATGATTTTGGAAGGAGAGAAGGAGAAAAGGGCAGAACTGGCTGACCTCTACATTGGAACTCTTGCCGAGATGGTCGTCGAGCAGAACTTCGAAGACATGACACCAGAACAAATCCGTGAGATGGTGGAAAAATATGCCGAGGAGAAGGCTAAACAAGCGGGCGGAGAAGCGAGAGAGCCCGAGGCTCTACCACCGGAAAAAGGAAGTGTTGATTGACGCAACAGATCCGTGGTATGAGCTTGTCCCCGTTTCCGATGAAGCTATTGATGCTGCGGCGAAAGCAAATGAGGTTGTCGTTCTCGAAGAACTCTGTGAACGGATATTGACCACACAAGAAATGGGTGAAAGCAGCGGTGCAGGTCGGAATGGAGAGGATAAAAATGATGTCGCATGAAGCTGTTGAATTTATATTCTATGTGTGTGTTTGTTTTTTTAGTGCGTAGTCGGGGTGTCAAAGTGTTAACATCCTTAGTAGGAAGTATGTAATAGGGAATTTTCCCGACTTTATAATATAAACTATTATGTTTACATCATTCTACGTTTGTTTATGTTGCCGTACAAAGTCAGCAATTTTTTATACCAAGTGTAATGAACTCGGTAAACATATAAGTTTGACATCTCAACTCGGATTTCTCTTATGAAAAATGTTTGTAAAACATTTTAAAATATTTATGATGTGCAGAACGAGTTAGACTTGAAACCGAGTTATGGACTTTTTATAAAGATGATTTTCGAGTTCCACGTTGATCTTTAAATAACTCCGGCTATAGTGTAAGTTGATATGCAAACTTATTAGGAATTTGCAAAACTTAACACAATTTATGCCGTGCATGAGTCAAATAGGGTTCACCGAACTTCGTCAGAGTTCGATTATGAAGTGGCCCCAACCGAGTTGTTCGATTTATATTCGGTCGTTTACGGGACCCGCCAAATCATGTTTGCTGAAGTGACGTGGACGAGCTTCAATCCAACCAAACCATACGTGGGATTTGGATGTATTACGAGGCATCAGCGAGTCCGAGTGTTGCAATGTTTACATCGGTACAAAATAGCAATAAAACCGAGTGTCAAAATATGTTACATCGGTACTGAGCTGTTGCTCGAATTTATAAGTGAAAGTCTTAAAACTTCCATTACATCAAAAGAGTGATTTCGTTCCCTCATAGAAGCCAAAAGGAGGGTCCATCAAAAGGAAAGTCGGTTGTTCGACTTCGGACAATTCATTGGTAAAACATCTTTAGGAATACAGCATTCCACGGGTATTGATGTGGAGTTCCGTCAGGATGTGCGATCCGGTATGCTCCGTGGGGCAGGACTTCAATGATTTGGAAAGGTCCTTCCCACTTCAGTTTGAGTGGACCAGGGTTAGGTCCCATAATTCGCTTTAGGACTAGATCTCCCAACTCGGAACGAGCGAGGCTTGAATTTAGAGTTGATATACCTTTCGCTCCTTTGTTTATAAGCAGCATTTTTTAGTTTGGCACGAGTACGATGTTCTTCGAGTAGGTCCAAGTTTGCTTTCATATTGTCCGAGTTGGACTCTTCGGTATAATGTTGAATTCGGTAAGTCGATTCACCGAGTTCAACTGGGACAACGGCTTCCGAACCGTACGTTAGTGAAAATGGAGTTTCGCCTGTGGACGTCCTCGTGGTTGTTCGATATGCCCATAGGACGTGCGGCAGCTCTTCCGGCCAGGCTCTTTTGGCAGCAGCAAGTCGGACTTTGAGGCCATTCTTTATGAGCTTATTAACGGCTTCAACTTGGCCGTTGGATTATGGATGGTAAGGCGAAGAGAAGAAGTGTTTGATGCCGTATTCTTCGCAAAGAATTTCAAGCCGCTTGCCTTCAAATTGTCGACCGTTGTCGGTGATAATCGAGTTCGGTACTCCGAAGCGGCAGACGATGGGGAAAAAGAAATTTAACAAGATGACAGCATATCGGTTTTTTGGATTAGCCAAGACTATTCCCGCACCCGCTTGGTTTGCCGTGGAGGACCCATCGATATAGAGGACCCACGGTTGGTTGTCATTGTGTAGCTCCACAGCTGGCGTGAATTCGGTGATGAAGTCGGACAATACTTGTGCTTTGATTGCAGTCCTCGGTTGATAATGGATGTCGAATTGTCTGAGTTCTATGGCCCATTTTATCATTCGCCTCGAAGTGTCAGGTCAGTGCAAGATTTGTCGACAGGGATACGAAGTGCGAACAGTTATGAAATGCTCTTGAAAATAGGGTCGTAATTTCCGAGCAGCTGGGACGAGTGCAAACGCCAGTTTCTCCATAGGAGGGTAGCGAAGTTCGGCATCATGTAGGGCCTTGCTAACATAATAAATAGGTGATTGTAGCATTCTTTCTTTGCATATTAAAATGGCACTAATTGCTGCATCACTTACTCCGAGGTACAGGAACAGCATTTCTTCCGAATTCGGCTTCTGTAACATCGGAGGAGATATGAGAGTCTCTTTAATGCTGGTAAGTGCTTTTTGACATTCTTCGGTCCATTCGAAGTGCTTTCCTTTCTTAATGGCCTCGAAAAAAAGGTTTGCAGCGATCTGTAGACTTAGAGATGAACCGATTAAGGGCAGCAAGTCGGCCAGTTAGGGCCTGAACGCCCTTAACTGAGGTCGGAGGAGTTAAATCTTGAATGGCTTTGATTTTGACAAGATTGACTTCAATTCCTCGTTGGCTCACCATATAACCGAGGAACTTTCCAAACTCGACTCCGAAGGTGCACTTTTTGGGATTTAAGACCATGGAGTATGACCGAAGAATGTTAAACATTTCCTGAAGATGTGTTACGTGGTCGGAAGCATTTACCGACTTGACGAGCATGTCATCTACATATACTTCCATGGTGTGGCCGATCAAATTTGCGAACATTTTATTAATAAGACGCTGGTAAGTGGCCCCTACATTTTTTAATCCGAAGGGCATCATGGTATAACAGTATAGACCTCGGGCAGAATAGAACGAAGTGTGTTCTGAGTCCCCGAGATTCATGAGGATTTGATTATAACCGGAGTAAGCGTCCATAAAGCTCATTAACTCATGACCCGAGGTGGCGTCTACCATGTAGTCAATATGAGGAAGTGGATAGCTGTCTTTGGGGCATGCTTTATTTAAGTCGGAGAAATCTATACACAAACGCCACAAACCGTTGCTATTTTTTACGAGGACAGGATTAGATACCCAGGTTGGATATTTGGCTTCTTTGATGAATTTTTTATCCACAAGCTTCTTGACTTCCTCTTCTAACGCCTTTTGGCGATCTGGCCCCAACTTCCTGCATTTCTGGACGACCGGTTTAACAGTTCGGTCGAGATTTAGCTTATGGCTGGCAACACTGGGGTCGATTCTTTTCATATCCTCGTGTTTTCATGCAAAGACGTCAGAATTATTCTTGAGGAATGACACTAGTTCAGATTGGAGGGGTTCTTGGAGGTGACTTCCAATGCGCAACGACTTCTGACGTATTGGTTCGTCAATATAAATCAACTCCACTTTTTTCTTGAATTGAGTTCTTGGGTCCAATTCATCTTCTTCTGGGATTGGTTCTTTTCCAGGTCGCCTACCTCGGTCCTCAGTTAAAGGATCTGAGGTGAAGGGGACGACGATTTCATGACCCGGTTCCTCGGAAATTGTGTTGTCTGAGGTGGCTGATGGTAGGGAATTTCTTTCGTCGACTGAAGTGGCGGAATGGACTCCGGTGGATGGTATGAAGGTGATGAGTTCTCGAGCTTCTCTTTGATCTCCGTAATACGTTCCTTCCCCGCGAGTTGTCGGAAACTTGAGTGCATAATGGAAGATAGAAACAGCGGCTCGGACCTTGTATAAGGCAGTTCTCCCAATTATAGCGTTATATTCGTTGTTGATGTCGAGAACTTTGAAGGTTTCCATGAAGAGTTTTGTGACATGTTCTGCCGTACCGAACCTGACGGGTAGAGTAATCTCGCCAATAGGTCCTGAAATGCTCCCGTTGAACCCTTGTATTTGGTCGTTGCATGGTCGGATGTCGGCGGGGTCAAGACCCATTTTATCAAAGGCTTTCAGCATCAGAATACATGAGTAGGTTCCGGTGTCAACCATAACGCGATGAACCGAAATTCCACATATTGGAACAGTAATGACAAGTGCGTCAGAGTGCGGATGCGCGAAGTGATTCGCGTCTTCCATATTGAAAGTAATAGGGCAATTTCGGGCGTTGAGGGCTTCTCGCAAATCGGTAGTGAAAACTTGTTTACCCGAATTATGAGCCTGTCGAACGTAAGCTTTGATTTGACGACGGGATGCTACACACCGGGGATTATTAGTGCTAACCCGGTGGACAATGATCTGCAAAGGACTTGGCGATCGATTCCTCTTATATCGTCGAGAATTCCCAGTTGAATCATTATTAAGATCTTCCGAGGTGAACATGAATACCTCCTTCTCTTCTTGTTGGATTCGTTTCGGTATGGTACCTCGGTCTTCATCCTCCTCGTCATCGTATGGCTCAATTTGACGTCCTGGCCCCCGTTTCTGAGTATCAGAGTTGCGATAAAACTTCATAAGTTGCGGATGACCGATTAAGCATAACAGAGCAGCTAACAGGCTTAAGCAGTCGTCGGTATTGTGTCCCGGCAATTTATGATAGTCACAGTAACGTGACTTATCCAGCTTTTCTTCAGGCATCCTAAGTTGTTTGGGTTCAGGTAGGATACCCTTTCTTTTGATCTCTTCGTAGATGGTAGCTGCCTCGGCTGAGTAAATAGTTCGATATCCTGACTTCACGTCATTGGCATATTGTTTTCGGGCAGCTCGGACTTCGGGATCGTTGGCATCCCCTCGAGGGTAACCTCGGAATTGTGTTTTGTTATGTTTTTCGTAGGACTTACTTTTCTTCCTATCATCGGTTCCCG
>CACSLK010034815.1:8799-22672 GCA_902706635.1 Striga hermonthica
TTTAATTATTCAGAAAATTTGCGAAAAATCGCGCACTCTGATGTATTAAAAATAGCGGGGTGTTACACGGCCGCAGTGAGCCGGCGGTCCGGCCAGAAAATGAACCGGCCGGTTTTAGACCGGTTTGGGAGTTGTTCAGTAATTACTGACCCGGTTCGAGTCCAGTACAATATTTCAGTTAATTTTTCAGTCCAGTCAGTCCAGTACACCGGTATCAGTTTAGTCCGGTTTTTCTTGTCAGTCAAGTTAAGTCCCGAGAATATTCCAGTTAAATATTTAGGTCAAGTAGAGCATCTTAACAGTTATTTTCAGTCAGTCTAAGCGTAAAACTTAGTATTTGTTTATTTATATAATTTTTCAGAGTAATCAGCAACAACACTTACAATATCAGTACAGGTGGGGACTCAGACTGGGTATTACATTGGTTATAATTGCTCTATCATGTTTTAAGGTTTGTATATCAGTTATTCCACTTTGGGTGGAGGCGCAGTAGCCTTAATTGCCCATCCAAAGTTCTGGTGGAGGCGCAATAGCCTTAATTGCCCATCAGAGTGTGCACATGGCCAGTTCAATACAGACCTCGTGTCTGGAGTTTACAAATTACAGTTTACTTATGTATATCTGCAGTCTCATGATATTGATATTATTATTAATGTTTACTTTAGTATGAGTTTCTGCGGAGTACAATGTTCATAGTACTCACGCTCCCACTATTATGATTCTTTTTCAGGAGACAGGGTCGGTCCAGAGGAGTGAGTGGAGCGGGTGGTCGCCGGTCCAGTACATGTAAATATGTTTATATTTTTACAGACTGTTGATATGTATATATTTGCCACGTTTTACTTCCGCTGACGTTTTCAGACTTTTAAACTAGCGTGTAAATTTTCAGACGACGATCCGAGCTTTCGGGTCTAGTTTTATACAGTATCACACTCTTGTTTTATAATGATAATCCGTTTTTCATAAATAAGTTTATAGTTAACGGATTTTTAGAAAGGAAATATTTTGTGTAGCATCCCGAGAGATGTTTCGCAACTAAAACGTAAACTTTAGAAAAAGGATTTGCGAAAATCGCACTCTGATTTTAGTAAACTAGTGGGGTGTTACACCGACGGACGGAGACTCGAACAATGCGAGGAGGGGTCATGTTCGAGCAATAAAGAGGAAAAGGGAGGAGGTGGGTATCACGGCTCGAGTGCCAGAAATTAGTTTTCGAGCAGAGGATGCAGCAGGGGTAGTGATACCTCACAATGATTCCTTGGTGATTACGGCGGAAGTTGCAGGTTTTGATGTGAAAAGGGTGTTTATAGACACAGGAAGTTCGGTCGATGTCATGTTCTATGATTGCTTTGTGCAAATCAATCGGGAGTTGAATGTGGAGCTAAAACCGGTAGCTACGGCCTTGTATGGATTTAATGGCGGGGAGGTTATGCCCATGGAAGAAGTGAGTCTATCTGTGGCACTGGAAAAAAGAGCGACCCGAAAAGTTCGAATGGTGAGATTTGTGGTCGTAGGAGCTGAATCATCCAACAATATCATAATGGGGAGAACGAGCCTGAACGCATTCCAGGCGGTCGTATCCACGTACCACATGATGATTAAATATCTGGTGGGCGAAAATGTTGGTGAGATCGCTGGGGATCAACTTACCTCGAGAAGCTGTTACCAGACCACTGTGAGCAACAACAAACAGTTAGCATGGAGGCATGTGCACTCTAAAGAGGAGGAGGTTAGTCGACCAGGAGGGTCGAGGTCAAAAGAGGAGAAACATAAATTGGAGAAGAGGAAAGAGAAGGTAGATATCCAGCCGGGTGGCGAAGTTAAGGAGATACAGGTGGTCGAGGGATACGAAGAAAAGAAGTTTCAGATCGGGAAGGAGTTAGAGGAGCCAGTGAGATCGAGGCTGATTAGTATGATAAGGGAGTTTGCGGATGTGTTCGCATACTCGATGGAGGAGTTGACTGGCATCAAGGCTGAAGTGATTGAGCACTGGTTGAATATCAACCTCACTGTAAGACCAGTGAAGCAAAAAAAGAGACATCACGGGGCGGAAATGGATAAAGTAATCGAGTCGGAGGTAGAAAAACGTTTGGCGGCAGGTCATATAAAGGAGATCCAATTCCCGGAGTGGCTATCGAACACGGTTATGGTCTCAAAGTCAGAGGGAAAATGGAGGATGTGCATTGATTTTTGATATTTAAACAAGGCATGCCCGAAGGATTTATACCCACTGCCCAGAATCGACCAACTGGTTGACTCCACAACCGGGTGTGAACTACTCAGCTTGATGGATGCATCCCAGGGTTATCATCAGATCCCGCTGGCTCGAGATGATTATAAAATGGTCAGTTTTGTGACAAACCGTGGAATATATTGCTATGTGGTGATGCCATTCGGCCTAAAGAATGCAGGAGCAACATATCAGAGATTGGTGGATAAAATCTTTAAAGAGCAGCTGGGAAGGAACATGGAGGTGTATGTGGATGATATGCTGGTAAAGAGCAAGGAGGAGATCGACCATGTGAGCGATTTGAAAGAAACATTCATGAGTCTCCGGAGGTATGGGATGAAGATTAACCTAGCTAAATGCTCATTTCGGGTCAAATCTGGGAAGTTTTTAGGCTACATGGTCACAAAGAGGGGAATCGAAGTTAACCCGGAGAAAGTAAGGGCGGTGGTCGAGATGCAGCCCCCCACGAAGGTGAAGGAGGTGCAGATTCTAACTAGTCAAATAGCAGGTCTGAGCCGTTTTATCTCCAAGATGGCTGAGAAAAGCGGGCCCCTATTCAAGACACTCTGGAAGAGCTCGAAGTTCCAATGGACAGAAGAAGCCCAGAAGGCATTCGAGGAGTTGCAGAAGGTGCTGGTCGACGTACCATTATTGGCAAAACCAGTGCAAGGGGAGGACTTGGTGTTATATGTGGCCATTGGTGAGGCGGCAGTGAGCTCGGTGTTATTGCGGGATGAAAAAAGGGCCCAATTCCCCATTTATTACGTGAGTAAGGTGATGCAGGGGGCGGAGAAGAGGTATTCGGAGATTGAAAAAGGGGCCTTGGCAGTGGTCGTCACGGTCAGAAAGCTGAGAACATATTTCTTGGGGCATAGGGTGAAAGTCCGGACGAATATGCCACTGGGAGAAATTTGGGTCGGACCCTACGTATCGGGTCGATTAGTCAAGTGGGCGGTCGAGCTGAGTGAGTACACAATTATTTATGAGCCAAGAAGGGCGATTAAAGCCCAGGCACTAGTCGATTTTATACAAGAAGGGATGAAGGAATAAGGGGAATCTGAAGGAGTGTGGCAAGTGTACGCAGATGGATCGGTGTCCAGGGTCGGGGGTGGCCTAGGAATCATACTTATATCGCCAAAGGGTGACATCCTCGAGTTTGCAATCAAAGTGACATACCAGATATCGAATAACAAAGCGGAGTACGAAGCGGTCATTAAGGGACTCAGATTGGCCCTAAATGGCGGAGCTCAAAAAGTACAAATACATTCAGATTCACAATTGGTGGTGGGTCAGTTCCAAGAAGGGTTTGAGGTCCGGGAAGAAAAGATGGTGAAGTATGTGGAGGAGATAAAGAAGCTACAGGGGGAGTTTGATTCTTTGGAGTTAATCCAGATACCTCGAGGAAAAAATGGTCGAGCGGATCTATTAGCTAAAGTGGCACAAAGTCTGGTAGATTGCAAGAGCAGAAGTGTGACCCTGCTACACATGGAGAAGAGTGTGTTCGAGAAGGAAGTGGTCGAGATAGAAGAAGTCGAGGATTGGAGGGTGCTGATAATCAAAGAATTGAAGGAAGGAGTCGTTAAAGTAATGAGGAGATTTTTTGAGCACGGAGGGATTCTCTACAAAAGATCACACGCTGGCCCGCATTTGCGGTGTGTGACCAAACAAGAGGGATGTTATGTACTGAGGGAAATCCACGAAGGATGCTGCAGTGACCATAGCAAGGCAGGTTCCTTGGTGGCGAAGGATCTAAGGGTAGGATATTTTTTGCTGACAATGAGGGAAGATGCAAAAATGATGGTGCGAAGGTGTCTGCAATGCCAGAAGCATGGCCCACTCATTCATCAACCGGCCGAAGTAATGATGGCGATGAGTTCTCCCATCCCGTTCGCACAATGGGGGATCGACTTGGTTGGGCCCATGCCCCAAGGAACTGGACAGAAAACGAAGTGGGTGGAGGCTGAACCTCTGGCAAAGATAAAGGAGGAGAAAGTGATACATTTTCTATATAACAACATATGCTGTAGGTTTGGAGTTTCTAAAATACTGGTGTCGGACAACGGGACACAATTCAACGACAAGCGGATTCGGGCATGGTGCGAGGACATGAAAATTGAGCAGCACTTCGCTTCTGTCGCACATCCGCAAGCCAATGGGCAGGTCTAAGTGACCAACAGGATCATACTGATCGGTCTAAAAACAAGACTGGAGAAGGCATCGGGAGCATGGGTAGATGAACTTACTTCGGTGCTATGGGCATACAGAATAACACCTCGATGGACCACAGGAGAAACACCGTTCAGTATGGTCCACGAAATGGAAGCTCTGTTACCGGTGGAGGTCGAAGTTCAATCCCAGAGATCGAGCACGTATGATCGAGAAAAGAATGAACATTGATGATGGCAGCGCTCGACACAATCGAAGAGCTTCGAGAAAAAGCCTCAATCAGAGTCGAGGCATACAAGAAGAGGATGCGGGCAGCGCATGATAGGAAGGTGAAGCTACGAAGATTCCAAGTGGGTGACTTGGTGTGGAAAAGAGTTGATGTGTTGAAACATGTCAGAAAATTAGAGCCGATCTGGGAAGGACCATATCTGGTCAAAAAGGTCCATGCTGGAGGGGCATACTCGTTAAAGGATGCTGAAGGAAGATCTCTAGCCAGGTCATGGAATGTGGCTAACCTGAAGAAATATTATGCTTAAAATTTTCTTTTTACTCATAGAACAACTCACTAGCACCAATGTAATGAACTTCTTTGCTCGATAATCAATGAAATGGCGTATGGGAGTTTCTACAATTTACCGTGGCTTAATTGCAAAAACTAGCCACTAACTTAGACGGGTTGGCAATTTTAGCCACATTCTTTTCATTTTGGCACTTTTAGCCAAAACGTTTTAAGAATTCGGTCTTTCTACCCAAATCCGGCCAAAGTCGTCGGAACTCCGCCTGAGAACACCGAAATTGCCAGCGTGGACCTACACGTGGACACTTAATCCACATCAGCTCGCTCCTCTATAAATACCCCTTCCACGCGTATTTCCTTCACATTTGACAGAAAAATTTGGGAAAAATCGGGAGCCAATTCGAAACCCTAAAATTGCACAGAAACCCTAATGCTTGCGAAATCTACTCGTTCGGCATACGATTAAAGAAATTCGACTTAAGAGTGAAGCTCTAACAAGATGTCTGACATCAGCACAAATTATCCAAATTGCAATTGTGGGCGGAGAGCTGAAATTCGAACTTCGTGGAAAACCCCCAATTGTGGAAGAAGATTTTTTCGTGCCTCCATTGGAATGTAAGTCGCACAACTTTGTAATTTGATGTTTTAGCTGAATAAATGCTTTGTAATGTAATTTAGTTTTTTTTTTTTTGCTCGAATTAAGAAAGGAGGATGCAATTTTTTTGGATGGCTCGATCTACTTCTATGTGCCCGTGCTCAACGAATAATTCCTGGGTTGCTCAAGAAATTGAATGAAATGAAAGAATCGACTAAAAGGGCTGACATTGAAAAGATGGAGCTCCTCTCTGTCCTTGAAGAAGAAAACAAGAAAATGAAGAAAATGAAATTTGAGTTTGAAGAAGAAAACAAGATTTTGAAGGCAGAAATTATGAAATTGAAAAATGAGTGTACCAAAAAAACAAGAATTTTGAGGATGATAGTAGGATTATTGATAATATTAATTTTCATCTTTTTCTATGGCTCTCAGACAGTTGATGAATAATTGATATTAGGTTTATGTATTTGTAATGTTATTAATATGGTTTTGTAATGGCATCAACATTTTGGAAGCTATTAATATTAGTGGTATTTACATGTTAGTTTGTTTACCATTGTCATTATCTGTTAGTTTGTTTCTGAAATACATGTAGCACAAAAAAATGTGCACAAAACTTCACATAAGAAACAAACACTGCACAAACTCATTACAACTCATATTAAAACCATAACAAATTCATTACCAAATCCAACACATATTTCCACAAGTCCTGCACAAAATCCTGCAAACTATATCACTAAATCCATATAAAAAAACCTACAAATCCATATCAAAAAACCTTACCAAAGCCATATCAAAAACCATAGCAAATCCATTACAAAATCCAACACAAAAATAACTACCATTTCAGTAGTTCAGACTTCAAAAGATCCCTTAAGAAGTTCAGAGTTCAACAAAAGCTATTACAAATTTTTTAACAACCCATTATCAACCTTCTTCAGCAGACACAAAATCATTTGTCATTGCCATGGCCATTTTGGTTAAGTACCAATAACTTTTTCCCCTTATCAACTACAACATTGTTATAAGCGGTGGTAATACTGCTTCCCACAGAAAAAACAGGCCTCTCTCCAGTAAATGTAGGAGGCCCTCTGATTTGAACTCCATGTGTGGCTCTTGTAGGCTGCAGAATGTTTCCCCTGAGTAGCTGATCATACATGGATGGTCCAGGAGTTCATCATTGAATTGTGTCCATCAAAGGTGCTTGGGACTGTTGTGTAGGAACTTCTTCCATCACAATACTTGCATCTTCTGTTGGATTTGACAGTGGTGGAAACAAAGTTGGGATACTTGCTAGGTTTCTAAGAGATGGACCACTGTTTCTTTTGACCTGAATTTAAAACCCACATCACAATAACATAGTAATTGCACCCATAAGCCAGTAGCAATAGCAATATATATATTTAAATTAATTACCTGTAATTTTTGTACCACTGGAGGTTGGTTAGTGGTTGCTGGTGGAGGTTGGTTAGTGGTAGTTGAACATGTGGCTGCATTATGACCTTCACCACCACATCTGCTGCATTTCACCTTACTGTGTTGCCTCTTCACCTTTGTAGAAGATGAAGTTCCTTTTTTCTTCTTATTTTTCCCAACCATCTCATCACTCTCCCTTCTCCTGGCCTTAGAAGGTCTCCCTGCACCCCTTCCAAAGTTTGGTGGCAGTGGTGGTATGAAATTGTTCTCCTCCCAAAGTTCAGTGCCATTAATTGGATACAAGGTGTTCCCATAAGTAGCAATGTACTTGGACACTGTGTAGCAATCATCTACATAGTCCTCATCATTACCTCTTTGAAAAACGATAGCACTCAAAGCATGGCTGCATGGAATTCCAGACAATCCCCAAGACCTACATGAACAAATTTTATCCTTCAAGTTCACAGAGTATTGTGCTCCATTGTTACACTTTATCTCAAAGTGTATGTCATCAGCCTTCACTGGAATGCAATCAGCCACTGCCTTACTGTGTATCTCCAGAAGCTCCATTATTCTTGGACACAATCTATTCTTCCACTTTTTTGCAGCTGTATCTCTATTCTCTTGCATTCTCTTCATTAGGTATTCTCTAATCCACTCTAACATTGTGATAATAGGTTCTTCTCTGGCCTCCAGAATACAAGAGTTAATGGTTTCACAACAGTTATTCAATAGCATATCACATTTGGGATCATCCTTGAAATGTGATTTGGACCACTGCTCTGGTGGTTTTTTAGAGAGCCATTCCCAAGCATCTGGGCTCATCTCCTTAAGCTCTGCCATTCTACTTGTGAATCCAGACTTAGTTGTGGACATTGCAGCAGCCCATAAGGCATTTGTGAATGCCAAACCCCTATAACCTGCTGTTTTGAAGTTATTGCAAAGATGTCTGACACAAAATCTGTGATCAGCTTCAGGGAATATTTCAGCTACAGCTTGAATGAATCCCTTCTGTTTGTCAGACATTAGGGTGAAACCACTGGTGTCCATCAATGCTAAGTCATTCTTCATAATTGTCAAGAACCATGACCATGTCTCTGTGCACTCACTACTCACTACAGCATAGGCAAAAGAGAACCACTTATTATTAGGATCAACACCCACAGCAACCAACAAAATACCCCTGTGTGGACCCTTCAAATGACATCCATCAATCCCCATTATTGGTCTGCAGCCATCTCTATACCCTTTCTTCATTGCAGCAAAACAAATGTACAACCTGTTGAACCTGGAATTTCCATCTTCATCAGCCTCAGTACCTAAAATGATGGTAGACCCAGGGTTTGATCTTCTACGTTCCTCAGAATATTCCCACAACTTAGAATATTGTCCTTCTGCAGAGCCTTGCAGAATTTTCAGTGCTCTTCTCTTAGTTCTATATGCTTGATCCTTAGAAATGTGACACCTTAGTTCTTCAATAGTGCTTGTCCTGAAACCTTTTACACTTCTCCTGGGGTCTGCCTTAAATTCCTTCAAGTATCTGTCACACAACCAAGAGGACTTCACATTTTTCACCTGCAAGGTAGATGGAAAAAAAATAAGTACCATATATAAGTGTTAAGAAAAAGTTAACTACCATAACCATTTAAGTGTTGTGAAAAAAATTAAGTAGCAGATTTAAGTGTTAAGAGAGAAGTTCACAGAGGTTACCTAGACAGTAGATGGACAAGAATGTTCAGAAATGAATTCCTTGATGAACCAAGTTTCTTCATTCTTTTTCTTGATTAGATGCACCTTCTATTGACAGTCTGTTGCAACACATGTAACATACAACCTTGTAGAATGACTTCTACATATCTTCACACCTCTGTGACTCTTAATGGCATAACTTTGGACAGCTTTCTTAAATTCCTTTTTGCTACTGAATAGCATCCCAAGCTCAAACACAGGATTGAAGATAGTGGCAGGATTGAATACAGGCATTTGTTCTCCCTCCTCAATATTGGCAATATGATCATCTAGGTCATCCCCATTATGGACCACATCTGCTTCACTGTTACTACTTTCTTCTTCTGAACCCTGAATTGAACTGTCCACATTGTGATCAACAAAATTCTGATATAGATGGTCATTATCATCATCATCATCAATGTGATCATCTTCCATATTGTACTCAGAATCCATGGAGTCCTCATCAAAGTTATTTTCATTGTTGGAAGGTGATGACACCCCAGAAAAATCTTCAATAAGCTTGAACAATTCCTCATCATTGTCCACTTCCATTAAACGAGATGCTTCTGACAACTGAGTTGTTGTGTCCACACTGTGATCAATGTTATCCTCAAACATGTCATCATCATCACTTTGCTCAGTTTCCCCAATGTAATCAGAATCAGGAGAGTCTTCATCAGAGTTTTTTTGAACAGAGGCTTCATCAAAGTTCTTTTGAACAGAGGCTTCATTACAGTCTTTTTGAACCGATTCTTCTCCATCAGCCTTTTCAGCAAATGCTTCTGACAGTTTATCAGTTGTGTCCACACTAAGATCTACATTGTTCTCAAACAGCTGATCATCATCACCACTTTGCTCAGTTTCCACATTGTAATCAGAATCAAGAGAGTCTTCATCATCACTTGTTATCACATTCACATAAATCTCTATCTCCTTAAGAGGTAGATGAGTAATAAACTATGTCCTAGCATCTTCATCAGAGAAAATTCCCTGAAAGCTGCCACACAACACATAATATTTCCTCCTTTTTCCTTTTCCAACAGCCTCATCAATTAAACTATCCAGGGTTTCTGTGTTCATTCCTTTACTATTCACATAGTCAAAGATAATAGAATCACCACCCTTATAGTAAGCATTAGGTTCATTGACAAATTGACCTCCATAGTACACAACCACACTGATTTGACCACTTTCACGAGCTGTGATTAAAAAAAATAATAATAAATTTTTATCAGAACATATAACATCTTTTCATATGAATAAAAAACGATTGTCAATGTCCCCACATGTCTGTATAAACCCAAACATGAAACCACACAAAAGGACCACCACTTCAATTCTAACATTTTAAAAAACTATTTTCATAATAAACAAATACATACAGAACTTCAAATCTTACTGATTCGCACGAAAAAATTAAGAAATCTTACTGTACGGAGGCGGACAAGAGTTTGGCTTCCTACTGCTTCGCACGTATATTGAGGATGTCATCAATTCGTCGTCTTAATCTCTTGGTTTCTTCTCCGATTTGCAGCTTCGCGAGCATTACGTTTTTGTTGCGCGATTTTAGGGTTTATCTTCTGCTCGTTTTTTCCCCAAATTTCTGTGTGAAGTGTGAGCTGATGTGGATTAAGTGTGGAAGGGGTAGTTATAGAGGAGCGAGCTGATGTGGATTAAGTGTCCACGTGTAGGTCCACGTTGGCAATTTCGATGTTCTCAGGCGGAGTTCCGACGACTTTGGCCGGATTTGGGTAGAAAGACCGAATTTTTAAAACGTTTTGGCTAAAAGTGCCAAAATGAAAAGAATGTGGCTAAAATTGCCAACCCGTCTAAGTTAGTGGCTAGTTTTTGCAATTAAGCCATTTACTGTTTATTGAATTATTTTTATAGCTGGAATCCTTGGATTAACCTTGATGATAGGTTATATGTGAAAAATCCATATGATTAAGGCCATGAGGCTGGATGGTCGTATGTAACGACCACCCCTTTGAGGGTGGGCATGCGTTCGAAGGAAAAATCCATCATGATTAAGGCCATGAGGCTGGATGGTCGTATGTAACGACCACCCCTTTGAGGGTGGGCATGCGTTCGAAGAAAAAATCCATCATGATTAAGGTCATGAGGTTGGATGGTCGTATGTAATGACCACCCCTTTGAGGGTGGGCATGCGTTCGAAGGAAAAATCATCATGATTAAGCCATGAGGTGGATGGTCGTATGTAACGACCACCCCTTTGCGGGTGGGCATGCGTTCGAAGGAAAAATCCATCATGATTAAGGCCATGAGGCTGGATGGTCGTATGTAACGACCACCCCTTTGAGGGTGGGCATGCGCTCGAAGGAAAAATCCATCATGATTAAGGCCATGAGGCTGGATGGTCGTATGTAACGACCACCCCTTTGAGGGTGGGCATGCGTTCGAAGGAAAAATCCATCATGATTAAGGCCATGAGGCTGGAGGGTCGTATGTAACGACCACCCCATTGAGGGTGGGCATACGCTCGAAGGAAAAATCCATCATGATTAAGGCCATAAGGTTGGATGGTTGTATGTAACGACCACCCCTTTGAGGGTGAGAATGTGTGTAAAAGTCTAAAACCCATCATGTTTGAGGCAACCTGTGAAGGGGGGCATGTGTTACGAAGTTTACAACTACACGGATAGATACAAGTTGAAAGGTGAAAGATGTGCTGACCGTATATTTAAGATCCATTTTAATTACCTAACTGAAGAGTTACATAAACACATCCAATCAAGTCATCACAAGTATCATCGAAGGTAGAAAAAAAATCAAACAAAACATTGTCATTTCAAGAAAAGATCGCAAAGTTCATCAGAATACATGATCGCCAAAGGAAAGAAATAAAATACAACACAAGCTAATCTACGGAGGCGGAGCAAAAACAGAGTCGGCATTACTCGAGCTAGCATTTGGATCGGGAGGAGTGATACTGAAAGTTGAATCGCAGGCATCATTGAGAGGACGTTGTTGAATGGATTCGGCCAGTGCGACCAACATGTGAGCCGGAGGAGTCACGCCGTCGGGCAGAGCATATGTTTTCTTGAGTATATTTGATCGAGCCAAGGTTCTCTCGAGCAACCCGGACCACCACTCATGTTCGAGCGACAAGTTAGGATCGCCCTGGAAGCTAGGAGGAACCTTGGGAAAGGCGTCCCAGATAGCCCCAAGGTCAAGTTGCTCGAAATCATCCTCGGCAATCTGCTCGCCAGCCTTCTGCAGGGCAAACTGGAAACAATCTACCCCGAAGTCTTGGACTTCCTTCAGATATTGCGGTGACTGCATGAAATTAGCCACCGTTTGTGCGCGATATTCCTCGAGGAAGAGCTGCCCTATGGTGGTCGCCCACATCATTTGCCAAGCTCGGAGAGCGGCTGCATCAGAGTAGCGATTGAGTTAGTGAGCATGGGCAGCCCTTTCCTTGGCCAAAGTGGCGTCCGACTCTGCTCGAGCAGCCTCCACTTGTGCTCGAGCTGCCTCTAATTCCGCTCGAGTTTTTTCTGCCTCAACTCGGACAGCCCGCTCCTGCTCGAGCGCCACCTCCTTCTCCTTCAAAGTAGCTTCCCTCTCTGCTATTGCTGCCTCAAGGGACCGAAGCTTGATGTCAAACTCAGTCTTTTGCTCCGCTTGGGTCTCGCGGAGCTTAGCATTATGCTTCAGGAGGGTGAAATTCTTGGCTTGCGTAAAACCAAGAGCGCCCTCCAAACTTTTGATCGATTTCCCAGAGTTGTCTCGAGCCACCTTGGCCAAAGACAGGAAATCAACCAAAGCCCTATCAACAAAAAGGATAAGATAATTTAATTCAGGTATCGACAAAGGAAAGTGAGAGGAATCAATATGAAGTTTGAGATGAGTAATACCTGAGCAAGCCATTGCACGAGCTTATCACCAACTTCGGTCAGAGTGGCGCTGGCCTTTTTGCGATCGTCCTCGAGGAGGGCACCTTCGAGACGGTCGGCCACCTCGTTCACGGAAGCCGACAGGAGGGAAGTAGATTTCGGAGCCATGGGGTCAGGCAAAAAATGGCTGGCCTGCCCCCTTTTCTAGACTGCTTCGCCCTGGTCGGTGCGCGAGCGTTTCCCCAGGGCCAGCTCACGCCCCATGTCATCTCGACCGCCGGACTCAACGTGCCTTAGTCGAACTGGCGGAGTGGGTCTGGGAAGATTTTAGGTCGAGCGGAGCTTTGTCGGGGACTTTGGCTTTGGACGAAGAGTTGGGTTCAGAAGATTTGTCCATGGTTTTGGAAGAAGTGGCGTCTTTGGGATTGGGGGCTCGATGGTCGATCTTTTGGCGGTCGTCAATTTTTTGTGAGCGGTCATCGACCTTGTGTTGACGATCAGTAGTCTTTTGGCGGTCGTCAGGCTTGTGTTGACGGTCTACAATCTTCTGACGGTCATCGACCTTGGAGGAGGTCGAATATTTGGTGGCCGAGGAAGAGATGGATTTCTGCTGAGTGTTCTTCTCAAGGGGTGGCTGTGAAGTTTGTCCTTGCGGTGGCTTCGGTGGTTGAGGTTGTAACGGTTGCTGTTGTTTTGGTGGTTGAGGTTGTAACGGCTGTTGTTGTTTTGGTGGTTGTGGCTACGGCTGTGGTTGTTGTTCTTTCGACGACAGAGAAGGCGGTGGAGTTCCTCGCAGAGGCGATCGTTGCTGCGGCTCCGGTCGAGTCCCACCAGAGTTGGCCGATCCTTCGGTTTTGTCGCCGGTCGAGCCAGAGGTAGCTCCCAACTTCTTCTTCAAGGGAATGTTGAAACTGGGCACCTCTGCAAAAAGAAAAAAATATAATAACAAAAGATTAAACAAAGGATAATTAAAAATAACACAGAGGAGTGCAAGAGCATCTAAGTAATCTGGTCGAAGATTACTGTAACACCCCACTTGATTTTAAGGAAATTTCAGATTTTTCAAAACCAGTATAAAATTTCCAAACTCATTTTCGAAAATTTTAGTGGGTGTTAACTATCACAATTTAACTAGTCCAAGTCGTGTCTGGACTCACGGGGATTCATAAACCCGATTTTCGCAAGGTTTTCATTAACCTGATACACATCTCATATGAACAATGGAATATCCAAATCAATCACCATAATTATCCAAGGTTCAAAAGTGATTACCAAATTATTCAAACACCATAGTTCAAAAGCGATATCCCAACTATCAACAAAAGTTCATAATGATCATATTATTAAAACGGAAGCAT
>CACSLK010034847.1:7106-18423 GCA_902706635.1 Striga hermonthica
TTTTTTTTTTTGCAGTGAGTGACATAATATTTCATTATAAATAATATTTAATATTATATATAAATGTTTATTATGAATTCTCATTTCAGTCAATATCCCACTTATTATTTGTTCTCTTTCCGTTTGTGAGTATGAATTCATTTCCTTATATATTATTTTTTTCTTATACAAACAAATTATCAATCTCATTAATCAACCATTAAAATAAACTTTAAAGAAACTTTTTTGACCTAAAGTCATTTTTTATTCGTTTAAATATCAAATACAATATTTTTTCGGTTATATTGGAAAATTACAAGGTAAAATAGATAAAAATCATAAATAATGTGATATCCACATTTAATATAATAAATTAATATTTTATATAATTTTTATTTTGGTATCTATACTGTATATATATTTATATCCATATATATATTAAAGTGGAGCAGCTGCCAAATTCCCGCTCAAAATCTACATTAAATGTTTGCACCTTATTTGATAACTAATCTCTTCGTAAAATTTGCATTAAATTTCCACTTAGTATTAAATTTGAGAATAATGAATACATTTTTTTCATGTATGTTAAGAAACTGTGCATAACTCTCAATTTTTGTCTATCATGTTTAATGTACACTTAGTTAAGTAGCTTGGGAAAAAAAATCCTCCAAAACTACATTTATCATTTAGATATAAATTTTGACAATTTCTAAGTATGATATATCATTACAAAAATAGTATAATTGTCTGTTCAAGAAAATAATTAAGTTTATATTTAGTTGTGCATTGGGACTTACACGTGGAAAATTAAAACAACAAAAAATTATTTTGTGTACAAAAACTTAAGAAAAAAATAGAATTATCATTATAGATAGTTTATGTATAATAATTCAAATATATTATGTTATTTTATATAATCATATATAGAGTGAAAATAATATACACAAAATGTACTTTAAGGTGGTTATCTATTTTAGTTATAATAAAAGGGCTCCAATAGTTTACGACTTAATAGAATAACATGCTAATTATTGGTGATATATTCTAAATATCTAAAATTTAATACAAAATTCATTCACATGGTTAGTAAAAAATTGCAAACTTACACAACTAAATTTCATATTTGTTTATTTTTATTTTATTTTCTAATAAATTATTTTGAAAATAATAAAAAAAGAAAGATAGAGAGAGAAAGAATTGAGTTATATCTGTTATAAATAAGGTAATTTATTCTGAAAGGAAAAAAATTTTTAAAATAAAATAAAATATAAAGCACCATCTACAGGCATTAAGGACGAACTTGCATGTCCATATAAAATATATATCTAAAACACAAAATAACCTTTATATGGTCCAAAAAAAATTATTAATTTAGAATTCGAAAAAAAAAAAGATATAAGCAAACTTAGAATTCGAACATGATATCTAAACTTAATTTTATTTATGAATTAAAAATAGATGATATTTCAGAACTGATATTAAAAAAAGAAAAATGATAACATACAAATGGGGAGAGTGACATTATTTCAAAGAGGTATAACTCATGTCATTAACTATGAAGACTGAAGAAAAACTTATACTGAATTTGGTTTGATTGAATGTGTTCATTGGCCCGAAAATATAAAGTTTGTTTACTTTATTTATTTTTAGTTAGTATAATTTTTTTTGTCAATTTATTGAATATGACATCTCAACATGTTCATACATTATTTTTTTATATCATTTATCACATGTGTTAGTTTTACTTTTTATCATTTTAGAGTTATATATTACATTTAAATATTTTATTATTATTGTTTAACAAGAACTCTCTCAATATGTATTTCTGAAAAAGTAAGTTAAATTATGATTATTATAAATTTAATGCAAAATAAGTGTTGGCTATTGATCGATCCATTGACATTTATCATCTTGATCGTTACCTTATTATGACCTGAAAATCTACAGAAAAATAAAAACATCTTGAAATTATATAATTTATTATATATAGACATTTGTACTTTTATTTTTCAACTTCTAGATGGACATAAAGTGATACAATTTGTATACAGAATAGAAATTAGATGATTTAGTTTTGAACATGACATCGGAATTTGGTTTCATTTATGAGTAAGAAATAGACTAATATTGTGGAGTTATATTGTAAAAGAAAAAAAAAAGGAACTGATATAAAAAGAGAGAGAGAGTCTCAAGTCTCAACCATAAGAGATGAGAAAGAAATAGTGACGATTTAGTTTTGACTCGAAAGAATGATTACGACAATGTATATTTATCATCCAATTATTTAGTTGATTTTTTGTTATATATGAGACATTTTATATGGGTTTTTGTTCATTTGATTGAATTGGTTGAGCTTAAAATAAATAGTTGTTTTAATTTATTTATTTTTAGTCGATATCATTTTTTATTGAGACAGACATCTGAGGTCATTTAAATGGCTGTGATTAAAGTGATTGCCCTCATTTTAATTAATTTATTTATTCATAATTATGCAACTATAATTTTTTATAAATAAATATGGCATAATGTATTAATTATTGTTAATTTTTTGTTATTATAACACATGTTTTTGTTAAGAGAATGATGCTAATATAATATCGCTACTAATTTGTTGCAATAAAATTCAATAAGGCTTACTATAATACATCAACTACTTTTTTCTTATCATATATCATAAATATTAGTTTTATAAAAATAATATACTTTTTTATAATATATATAGTGTATTTTGTATGTATTCTTTTTTATCTTATGATTTTTTGTTTTCCGAAACGACAGGATTATATTAATAACTCAATAAAATAAAATGTTCGAATGGCCAACTGGCTACACAGAGAACTACAGAGGAAGATGACTTCCTAAATAACAAAAACAGTTTGGAACAATCTCCGGCAGACATATATGCTCTGAAACCGAAGACTTGATCCAAACCGGTAATGGCTCCCAGGATTATAATCTCCATAAGAGCATTAAATCAAAATTAACAAACCACTGCACCCAAGGGCCTAGTTTGTTAACAAAATCCTACTACATCCAAGGAAATAACAGAAAGTAAAACAGATAAAACTAATCACAAAGTCCTAATATTTGCAAATTCTGACCACTCCCTCCAAGCTATGTCCACAGTTGCTTTCTCTGGCCTTAACCCCTTTTCAAAAATCCACAGATTTCTCGTTTTCCAGATCCACCATAAGATGTAGGTGGATAGTTGTAATCTGTCCTCTGAGACTGGATTATATGGAAGAGTGCTGAGGTGCATCCACCAGGTCTTAAAGGAGATACCTTGCTCTTGTGTTCCTTCCCAGTGAACTGGAGATAGCTTCCAAATCATTACAGCCCTTTTGCAAGAGAAAAACAAGTGTTCTTGAGTTTCCAAGTCTTCACCACAAAGCTTGCAAACCTGGTCAATATCAATTCTTCTTGCTGACAGATTACACAAAACAGGCAATGTGTTATTAAAGCATTTCCATAGGAAGTGCCTTAATTTTCCTTTGACTTTCAGATGCCATATCCTCCTTCTAGCTCTTCTGAGATTTTTCTGGTTGTGGCTTCCTTCAGGTATGTCCATTCTGCTCCATTTTATATTGGTGAGCTGCTTATAAGATGATGCCACAGAAAATTTCCCATTTTTACTCCACAACCATTTTAATCTGTCTGGCTTTGAATGGTCTAAACCCTTGATGTTTAAAATTGTTGCAGCTTCATGTTGCTCAAAGTTCTCTATTATGAGTTGTCTGTTCCATCTCCTGCCAGAGCTATCCATGAGATCCCTGACCCAGTGAATGTCATCATGTAAGGAGTTGTTGCTTGAAAGCTTGAATCCTTGGAGAGTAGGAATCCATGGTTGGCCTCTGATTTTGGTGGATTTTTCATCTGAGATTTCATATAGTAGCCCACATTGAACTGAGTCCCTCACTTTGAGCCAGCACTTCCACATCCATGAGCTATTTTGCTTGGCCTTAATAGAAAAAAAATCATTTTTAGGAAAGTATAGGCCCTTTAGGATTTTGCTTACCAATAGGTTAGGCTGAGAGAGCATCCTCCATATCTGCTTGGAGATCAAAGCCTTATTGAAGAGGTGCAGATCATGGAAACCAAGCCCTCCCTTATCTTTGGGCAGAGTGATGACCTCCCATGATTTCCAGTGAATTCCCTTGGAATCTTGGCCTTTGTTTCTCCACCAGAAGTCAGCAATTTTACTGGAGATTTTTGCAGTGACTGTTTTTGGCATAAGAAAGCATGAGAATACATAGGTTGGTAATGCTCCCAAAACTGCCTTTATTAGAACTTCCTTACCTGCAAATGAAAGAGCTTTGTTTTGCCATCCATTGCTTTTGTTAACTGCTTCTTCCACAAAAGCAAAAGTGGCATTTTTATATTTTCCTATACCTAGTGGGAGGCCCATGTATATAGAAGAGGTGACAAATTTAATACCCAGAAGAGTATTACAAATGCCAACTTGAATATCGATGGGAGTATTTTTACTGAAAAAGACTGATGACTTGGACATGTTAACTCTTTGGCCTGTGAGCTTATTATAGGATTCCAGGATGCTGAACAAAATGCGAGCATGAGAGAAATCAACTCTAAGGAAGACTAAAGTGTCATCTGCAAAACACAAATGGGTGATGGATGGACAGTATCTTCCCAATTTAATACCATGTAGCTTGCCCTTGCTGACTTCAGTGTTGATAAGGTGTGTGAGGATCTCTGTTATAATGATAAAGAGGTAAGGAGATAGAGGATCCCCTTGCCTTAATCCTCTCGAAGGAATAACATATCCACAAGCTTTCCCATTAACATTAAAGGAGAAGGAAGGAGAAGAAATACATCCCAAAATCCATTTTACAAAAGTAGTGTGAAAACCCTGAGCAAGCAAAATTAATTTCACACTCTCCCATTCCACCCTGTCAAAGGCTTTCTCCATGTCTAGCTTTATAGCCATATAACAAAATTTGCCAACTCTGTGGTTTTTCAAAAAGTGCACAACTTCATGGGCTAGGATGACATTATCTAAAATTTGCCTGTTTGCTACAAAAGCTGACTGGTTTTGACTAATACAAAAGGGAAGGCAAGCTTTAATCTTGTTTGCCAAAATTTTAGAAATAGTTTTGTAAGCCACATTACATAAAATAATGGGTCTGATGTTGGCCATAGAAATAGGGTGGGGGCATTTGGGTATTAGAGTGATAAGGTAATGGTTTAGGCTTTTCAACATTCTGCCCGACTCAAAATAACTTTCAATAGCTTTACAAAAGATCAGGGTGCACCACATTCCAAAAAGATTGAAAAAAAGTAGATGTCATACCATCTGGTCTGGGAGCTTTGTGTGGATTTATATTGAACAGAACCTTTTTGATTTCCTCCTGGTCCACCTTAGCTATCGGCTCAGCATCCACTTCATTTGGAATTACCTTTTTGAGGTCTTGCATTATATTATCTTCATCAGAGAAGCCCTCAGAGGTAAATAGGTCAGCATAGAAATCCTCAATGCAGTGTGAGATGGCATCATGTGTTTCACAGCTGGTTTGATCATCCCTGATTAGCTTCACAATGTTGTTCTTTTTCCTTCTCATGAGGGTGTGAGAGTGAAAAAATCTTGTGTTTTTATCTCCATTCTTTAACCAGCTGATTCTTGACTTCTGCTCCCAGTATCTCTCTTCAAATTTGTAGGCCAAGTCTAGTTCTTTTTTTAGCTGGTCCCATTTGCTCCAATCCCTTAGCCCACCATGTTCCCTCATTTCCAGGAGCTGCTTGTTCAATGCTTCAATTTTCTTTATATTCTCTGTCTTGAAAGAACTACTCCACTTTAGGAGTTCAATTCTGGTATCTCTGATCTTTGATTTCAGGATGAACATAGGAGTGCCATGGTGAAAGCTGTTCCAGGCTCTATCAATGACTGCTTCAATACCTTCTCTTTTTAACCACCTGCTGTCAAAATAAAAAGTTTTCTTTTTCCTTCCAACTTCAGGGTTGCAATTCAGAAGAATGAGATTATGGTCAGATACACTCCTAAAGATGTTAATGGCTTGAGCATTGGGGTACTTTTCAGCCAAGTCAATTGAGAAGAAAAACCTATCTAGTTTGGCTTCAACAAACCCCTCATTTTCTCTATTGTTAGCCCATGTAAATCGATATCCATGCCAGCTGACTTCAATCATTTCCATTGAGTTGATGAGGTTTTTGAAGTTGCAGCAGGATGCAATTGATCTTTGGATACCACCTCTTTTTTCTTCAGGCATTTTGATGTCATTGAAGTCTCCTCCTATAAAACAGAATTTTCCCCATGTGGCTCTTCTGGAAATTAGATAGTCCCATTGTGCTTTCCTTTCCTCTCCATTTGTACTTGAATAAACAAATATTCCCCAGCATATCAATTGCTTTTCCTCTTCCCAGAACTCAATCTCTATACTGAATGATTTTTTAATGATGGTGAAGACCAGCAAAGATTGGCTCCAACATAACAAAAGCCCTCCACTTTTGCCCACCGGTTCCACATATGTCCAACTATTACTCACTCCCAGATTTCTACATACTGTTTTGATAAAGCCATTTTTCTTTTTTGTTTCTGATAAAAATAGAAAACTTGGGTGGTGGAGCTTCCATATCTCCTTAACCTGGGGAATTGTAGAGGGGCCACCCGCACCTCTACAATTCCACACCGCAACTCTCATTTTGGAGATTGGGGCCATTTATGGCTGGCCTCCTCCACCATTGCATCTGATAGCTTAAGCTTTTTAGGTAGTAGTTCACTGTGGGGTTCTTGCGGATAAGAGCTGGTGTTTGGGACTTCCAATTGATCAAGAGCTCTTTTGATCCCTGAGTTTGCTTCTAATGGCTGGCCATCAATTTTCCTTGTTGTATCCCTTCTCTTCCATTTAGAGGTTAGGGGTTTGTTATCAGGTAGAGGATTGGGTAAGGAGTTCATCTCTTGGTTTGCAGTCTGAAGGGGAAGTGCAGATTGTGGTTCTTCAGTTTCCATGGGTAGGATATGGTTATTGGTTATTGGGTTTGGTGTACCAGTTTCAGAAGCTTCAGAAGAAGGTGTGATTTTTGATGAGCTTTGGGTGGGTTGTTTATTAGGTAATTCAAGATCATTGGTGGTTATACCTGGAAAAGCTTGAGTACTTTTTGTGTTGGGGCAGGGGTTTTGGCTTGTTGATGATGGTGCTGAAATGATAGGGATGGGGTTATCCAAAGTGGAAGAGAATAGGGAGGTGGTTTTATCTGCTGCTCTTAGCCAACTTCCAAACAAACCTTTTTTCAAACAATTTTTGTTTATGTCTTCTTCCCTCTTGTCGCATGATCTGTCTAAATGTCCCGGTCACCCACAGTAGAAGCAAAAATTGGTTAGCCTTTCATATATAAACTGGGCTAGAATTTTCTTATCCCCCATCTGCAGATTAGCGCATCGTATGAGTGGCTGCATCGCATCCATTATAACCTTTAGACGGATGCATTTGCCTGCTAGCAATCCTCTGCTTGGAACGTTTACGTCTAGAACCTGCTTAAATATTTTCCCCAGCTTTAGCCCAACATCTGTCGAGAACCAGTTCAAAGGCAAATTCCAGACTTGTACCCAAATTTCCAGATCATTGAAGATAGGATGGTTTGATGACAAATCAAGTGCCCATTCCTTAAGGATAAGGATTTGGTTTTCAAAAGTCCAGTTTAGCCCCTTAAGGACTTTAATTTTATCCAGATTATCAGAGAATAGAAACTGAAAAAAATTAGGGCTTATTTCTCTGACCATCACCGGGGCATTGGTTTTCCACATTTGATTAACAGCACGTTTAATTCCTATAAGGCTTGCTCGTTTTTGTCCCACTATTTTCCCCAGGAGGCTCGTATTGCAGTCCTCCGCACTTTGTGCTATATCCGCTGATTCGATAGGGATAATGGTACTTTCTTGCTCTGACAGTTGACATGCTTCGAATTTTGCTGAGAGGTCTTCCGCCATAGCTAAATGCGATTTTAGCTAGGCTGGTGTTGAAGAAGTCTGATAACGTGGGGATGATGTGTGTCACAAATTGGCAGATGCTAGAAATTAGGGAGAAAGGGGTTTTGATGACGTGATATGATCGACAGAGAAAACTAAAATCCCCTCATCACAAGGGAAGAAGGCCTGCATTCGAAGGAGTGAAGCTCTTAGGGAAGAGAAGATCGCTCTTATTCCAGAGAATTCTACCACCGCACACTCTTTTTATCTTATGAATTCACTTCCAAAAATTATATTAAATTTTATTTCACATTAATTGCACGCAAAAAATAAATAACTTTGTTATTGACGTGAATATTAACAATTACTGTGCCTATTTGTAAGTTTGCAAAAGGTGATCCATCTTGCATGTCAGTATGAAAAATATTACTAAAATTTATTTAGATAATTTAAAAAAAAAAGAGAGAGAGAAAAATATGTGGACCTAATTTGAAACATGCAGTTCAATTGAGTCATTTTGTTTTTTATTTTACTTTTTCAAATTATATTTTTTAATTGGATCATATTTCTACATGTTTATTTCAATTATTTCATATCAGTTTACCTATATAATAGTAATAATGTCTTTATTATGCGAGAATGATGAAGTTTCAAGGAGTATAATTAATGTGAAAAATATTTTTCGTTGAATATCATAAATTATTATTTTAAGTTAATTATATTTTTTAAAAAAAAAAACATATGGTATTTTGTACTCACAATCAGTTATATGTTGTTTTCCGGAGTCACCGATTCCAGTTGTTTGATGATTATTATTTATGATAATGGTCATAATGAATACAGTTCATCGATTACTAAGATTATATTCATGAGAATATCTTGAATATATTAAATAAAATATTTATCTTACTTTTTATTAACTCTATACATGTTTTATGTATATCAAATTATAATTCACCCAAATTATTTTTAATGTCAAGCCGCGCAACGCGCGGGTCACGTACTAGTATATACAAAAGCAGAACAGCTGAAAAAAAGATTGTTTTCCCTCCAAACCTTCATTTAATAGATTGAACTAAATTTTGTCAAAATTATGCATGATATATCATAAAAATAACAAGAAAAATATTTGTTATGCGTAAATAATTGTATTGGAATTTGCACTCCAATTTCTCTTTGCTAAATAAATGCTTCAACTACATCGATTACCATGAAATAAATATTGTTAATTTCTATGTATTATTTACCATTCAAACAATATCATAATTATTTGTTACAAATAAGTACTTAGTTTATTCATAATGAGATATTGTGAATACGCGTTACAAATTTCTATTAAATATTTTTTTTGCAGTGAGTGACATAATTTTTCATTATAAATAATATTTAATATTATAAATAAATTTTTATTATGAATACTCATTTCAATTAATATCTCACTTATTATTTGTCTCTCTTCTCGTTTGTGAGTATGAATTCATTTCCTTATATATTATATTTTTTACTTATAAAAACACATTATCAATATCATTAATTAACCATTAAAACCATTTTTGAAGTAATATTTTTTATCTAAAGTCAATTTTTTATTCGTTTCCAACATCAAACACAATATCAATTTTTTGGTTATATTGGGAAATATCAAGGTAAAATAGAAAAAAATCATAACTAACATGATATCCACATTTAATATAATATATTAATGAACTTTTAAATCTATAATTTATATATATACAAAAGCAGAGCAACTAAAAAAAAAATTGTTTTCCCTCCAAACCTTCATTTAATAGATTGAGCTAAATTTGTCAAAATATTTACATGATATGTCATTAAAATAACAAGAAAAATATTTTTTACATGGAAATAATTGTACTGAAATTTGCACTCCAATTTCTCTTTGCTAAATAAATGCTTATACTACATTAATTACCATGAAATAAATATTGTTAATTTCTATATATTATTTACCATTTAAACAATATCTTACAAATAATTGCTTAGTCATAATAAGATATTGTGAATATGCATTACAAATTTTCATTAAATATTTGTTTGCACTGAGTGACATAATATTCGTTATAAATAATATTTAATATTATACAAAAATTTTATTATTAATTCTCATTTCAATACACCACTTATTATTTATCTCTCTTCCCATTTGTGAGTATGAATTCATTTCCATATATATTATTTTTCTTGTAAAAAAAAAATTATCAATATCATTAATTAACCACTAAAATAAATTTTAAAGTAATTTTTTGGATCTAAAATCATTTTTTTATTCGTTTCGAACATCAAATACAATATTAATTTTTCGGTTATATTTGGAAATTTCAAGGTAAAATAGAAAAAATCATAAATAATGGGATATCAACATTTAATATAATATATAAATATTTTATATAATTATTTATTTGTATCTATACTGCATATATATAAATAAACTTTTAAATCTATATTTATATATATACAAAAGCAGAGTAGTTAATTTTTTTTTCCCTCCGAACCTTCATTTAATATATTGAACTAAATTTTGTCAAAATTTATGCATGATATATAATTAAAATAGCAAGAAAAATATTTGTTACATGTAAATAATTGTATTGGAATTTGCACTCCAATTTCGTTTTGCTAAATAAATGCTTCAACTACATCTATTACCATGAAATATATATTTTTAATTTCTACGTATTATTTACCATTCAAACAATTTATGTCATAATTATTTTTTTTTTTCGAAACAATAGAGATATTATATATCAAAATGCACAACTGTCATAATTATTTGTTACAAATAATTACTTATTTTAGGCATAATCAGTTATTCTGATTGTGCATTACAAACTTCCACTAAATATTTTTTTCGCAGTGAGTGACATAATTTTTCGTTATAAATTTTATTAAAAATTATGCATAAATTTTTATTATGAATTATCAGTTCAATTTATATGCCACTTATTATTTGTCTTTCTTCCTGTTTGTGAGTATGAATTCATTTACTTATATATTATATTTTTCTTATAAAAACAAATTATCAATCTGATTAATTACCATTAAAATAGTTTGTAAAGTATTATCTTTTATCTAAAGTCATTTTGTTATTGTGTCTAATATCAAACACAATATTAATTTTTCGATTATATTGGGAAATTTCAAGGTCAAAAAGAAAAAATCATAACTAATGTAATATCCACATTTAATATAATACATAAATATTTTATATAATTTTTATTTTGGTATGTATGCTGCATATATAAATGAAATTTTAAATCTATATCTATATATATTAAAGCAAAGCAACTACAAAATTTCCGCTCAAAATCTGCTTTAAAAGTTTGCACATTATTTGATAAATAATCTCCTCTTAGATTTTGCGTTAAATTTTCTACTTAGTAG
>CACSLK010034848.1:0-15276 GCA_902706635.1 Striga hermonthica
ATACAAAAGTTATCAACTTTTAAAATACATCTACAATTCAATAGCTAATTGAAGGAAGCAAATCAAAAGTCAGGGATATATTAGTCATTATTGTCTCACTATATAAAATTACAAAGAATTAAATGGTTATATTAGTACAAGTGATATTAAAATACCTAAGTTAGCTAAAAAAAATGCTATATGTACATAATATTGTACATAGGGGTGTACATAACACTTACATTGAAGATAAAATACAAATGTAGGATACGAAGAGGATAAAGTCCGATATGCTTATAGCACCAGTCAACTTCATACAATAGATACCGGTTACAAAAAGTTTTCATACTATTAATAACCGATTATTTCCTCTCTATGTGTTTTTTTCCAAATGTAAGGGTTCTCACGAGTGATTACCTTTGAAGTGTCTCAGGACTGTAACCAATTCAATTTATTACAATCATTTTCCAAAATGTATAATGCAATTCAATTTCTAAATCGTTTAACTAGGACTGTAAGTCATTTTCCAAAAAGTGAATATTTACTAAACCACATATGCTCAGATTTATTTGAACGGAGGGAGTAATTCTGAAGATAGATTATTTATCTTCCCCATGCACGTCTTATCACATAACCCTTTCCCTATTCTCTTCTCTCTACCAAACCTTTTCCCTCTTCTCTTCTCTCTATTTTCTTCGATGAACAAACAAGACAAGAGTGATTTTATAACAGGGATAATTTTATCCCTAATTTCAAATGCCATTTTTCTTTTCTCGGTGGCTAGCTTGTACTTGTGCTGAGTAAGCTGGAAACAGCGGGCGGGGGTGGCGGTGGCCGACGAGGGGTTCTCCTTTTGTGCATCACCACCTAGTGAGGCATATGATGCCTCTGCTGGGTAACACTCACAATGAAGATGTAGTTAAAATACAAATGTAGGATACGAAGAGGATAAAGTCCGATATGCGTATAGCACCAGTCAACTTCATACAATAGATAACTGGTTACAAAAAGTTTTCACACTATTAATAACTGATTATTTCCTCTCTATGTGTTTTTTCAAAATGTAAGGGTTCTCACGAGTGATTACCTTTGAAGTGTCTCAGGACTGTAAGCAATTCATTTTATTACAATCATTTTCCAAAAAGTGAATATATTGCAATTCAATTTCTAAATCGTTTAACTAGGACTGTAAGCAATTCAATTTATTACAATCATTTTCCAAAAACTGCTCAGACTTATTTGAACGCAGAGAGTAATTCTGAAGATAGATTATTTATCTTTCCCATGCACGTCTTATCACATCACCCTTTCCCTCTTCTCTTCTCTCTACCAAACCCTTTCCTCTTCTCTTCTCTCTATTTTCTTCGATGAACAAACAAGACACGAGTGATTTTATAACAGGGATAATTTTATCCTTGATTTCAAATGCCATTTTTCTTTTCTCGGCTGCTGGCTTGTACTTGTGCTGGGTAAGCTGGAAACGGCGGGCGGGGTTGGCGGTGGCCGACGAGGGGTTCTCCTTTTGTGCATCACCACCTAGTGAGGCTTACGATACCTCTGTTGGGTAACACTAACAATGAAGATTTAGTTAAAATACAAATGTGGGATACGAAGAGGATAAAGTCCGATATGCGTATAGCACCAGTCAACTCCATACAATAGATAACCAGTTGCAAAAAGTTTTCATACTATTAATAACCGATTTTTTCCTCTCTATGTGTTTTTTCCAAATGTAATGGTTCTCAAGAGTGATTACCTTTGAAGTGTCTCAGACTGTAAGCAATTCAACTTATTACAATCATTTTCCAAAAAGTGAATATATTACAATTCAATTTCTAAATCGTTTAACTAGGACTGTAAGCAATTCAATTTATTACAATCATTTTCCAAAAAGTGAATATATTTACTAAACCACATATGCTTAGACTTATTTGAATGGAGGGAGTAATTGTGAAGATAGATTATTTATCTTTCCCATGCACGTCTTATCACATCACCCTTTCCCTCTTCTCTTCTCTCTACCAAACCCTTTCCTCTTCTCTTCTCTCTATTTTCTTCGATAAACAAATAAGAAGGGAGGGATTTTATAACAGGGATAATTTTATCCCTGATTTCAAATGCCATTTTTCTTTTCTCGGCGACTGGCTTGTACTTGTGTTGGGTAAGCTGGAAACGGCAGGCGGGGGTGGCGGTGGCCGACGAGGGTTCTCTTTTTGTGCATCACCACATAGTGAGACATACGATACCTCTGCTGGGTAACACTCACGATGAAGATGTAGTTAAAATACCAATGTAGGATACGAAGAGGATAAAGTCCGATATGCGTATAGCACCAGTCAATCTCATACAATAGATAACCGGTTACAAAAAGTTTTCATACTATTAATAACCGATTATTTATTCTCTATGTGTTTTTTTCCAAATGTAAGGGTTCTCACGAGTGATTACCTTTGAAGTGTCTCAGGACTGTAAGCAATTCAATTTATTACAATCATTTTACAAAAAGTGAATATATTGCAATTCAATTTCAAAATCGTTTAACTAGGACTGTAAGCAATTCAATTTATTACAATCATTTTTCCAAAAAGTGAATATAGACTTATTTGAACGGAGGGAGTAATTCTGAAGATAGATTATTTATCTTTCCCTGCACGTCTTATCAAATCACCCTTTCCCTCTTCTCTTCTCTATACCAAACCCTTTCCCTCTTCTCTTCTCTCTATTTTCTTGTATGAACAAACAAGACAAGAGTGATTTTATAACAGGGATAGTTTTATCCCTTATTTCAAATGCCATTTTTCTTTTCTCGGCGACTGGCATGTACTTGTGCTGGGTAAGATGGAAACGGCGGACGGGGGTGGCGGTGGCCGACTAGAGGTTCTCCTTTTGTGCATCACACCTAGTGAGGCATGCGATACCTCTGCTGGGTAACACTCACAATGAAGATGTAGTTAAAATACAAATATAGGATACGAAGAGGATAAAGTCCGATATGCGTATAGCACCAGTCAACTTCATACAATAGATAACCGGTTACAAAAAGTTTTCATACTATTAAAAACCGATTATTTCCTCTCTATGTGTTTTTTTCCAAATGTAAGGGTTCTCACGAGTGATTACCTTTGAAGTGTCTCAGGACTGTAAGCAATTCAATTTATTACAATCATTTTCCAAAAAGTGAATATATTGCAATTCAATTTCTAAATCGTTTAACTAGGACTGTAAGCAATTCAATTTATTACAATCATTTTCCAAAAAGTGAATTCTAAATCGTTTAACTAGGACTGTAAGCAATTCAATTTATTACAATCATTTTCCAAAAAGTGAATATATTTACTAAACCACATATGCTTAGACTTATTTGAACGGAGGGAGTAATTCTGAAGATAGATTATTTATCTTTCCCATGCACGTCTTATCACATCACCCTTTCCTCTTCTCTTCTCTCTATTTTCTTCGATGAACAAACAAGACAGAAGGGATTTTATAACAGGGATAATTTTATCTCTGATTTCAAATGCCATTTTTCTTTTCTCGGCGACTGGCTTATACTTGTGCTGGGTAAGCTGGAAACGGCAGGCGGGGGTGGCAGTGGCCGACGAGGGTTCTCCTTTTGTGCATCACCACCTAGTGAGACATACGATACCTCTGCTGGGTAACACTCACGATGAAGATGTAGTTAAAATACCAATGTAGGATACGAAGAGGATAAAGTCCGATATGCATATAGCACCAGTCAATTTCATACAATAGATAACCTGTTACAAAAAGTTTTCATACTATTAATAACCGATTATTTATTCTCTATGTGTTTTTTCCAAATATAAGGGTTCTCACGAGTTATTATCTTTGAAGTGTCTCAGGACTGTAAGCAATTCAATGTATTACAATCATTTTCTAAAAAGTGAATATATTGCAATTCAATTTCAAAATCGTTTAACTAGGACTGTAAGCAATTCAATTTATTACAATCATTTTTCCAAAAAGTGAATATATTTACTAAACCACATATGCTCAGACTTATTTCAACGGAGGGAGTAATTCTGAAGATAGATTATTTATCTTCCCCATGCACGTCTTATCACATCACCCTTTCCCTCTTCTATTCTCTATACCAAACCCTTTCCCTCTTCTCTTCTCTCTGTTTTCTTCTATGAACAAACAAGACAAGAGTGATTTTACAACAGAGATAATTTTATCCCTTATTTCAAATGCCGTTTTTCTTTTCTCGGCGGCTGGCTTGTACTTGTGCTGGGTAAGATGGAAACGGCGGACGGGGGTGGCGGTGGCCGACTAGAGGTTCTCCTTTTGTGCATCACCACCTAGTGAGGCATGCGATACCTTTGCTAGGTAACACTCACAATGAAGATGTAGTTAAAATACAAATGTAGGATATGAAGAGGATAAAGTCCGATATGCGTATAGCGCCATTCAACTTCATACAATAGATAACCAGTTACAAAAAGTTTTCATACTATTAAAAAACCGATTATTTCCTCTCTATGTGTTTTTTTCCAAATGTAAGGGTTCTCACGAGTGATTACCTTTGAAGTGTCTCAGGACTGTAAGCAATTCAATTTATTACAATCATTTTCCAAAAAGTGAATATATTGCAATTCAATTTCTAAATCGTTTAACTAGGACCGTAAGCAATTCAATTTATTACAATCATTTTCTAAAAAGTGAATATATTTACTAAACCACATATGCTTAGACTTATTTGAACGGAGGGAGTAATTCTGAAGATAGATTATTTATCTTTCCCATGCACGTCTTATGACATCACCCTTTCCCTCTTCTCTTCTCTCTACCAAACCCTTTCCTCTTCTCTTCTCTCTATTTTCTTCGATAAACAAGTAAGACAGGAGGGATTTTATAACAGGGATAATTTTATCCCTGATTTCAAATGCCATTTTTCTTTCTCGACGACTGGCTTGTACTTGTGTTGGGTAAGCTGGAAACGGCAGGCGGGGTGGCGGTGGCCGACGAGGGTTCTCTTTTTGTGCATCACCACATAGTGAGACATACGATATCTCTGCTGGGTAACACTCACGATGAAGATGTAGTTAAAATACCAATGTAAGATACGAAGAGGATAAAGTTCGATATGCGTATAGCACCAGTCAATTTCATACAATAGATAACTGGTTACAAAAAGTTTTCATACTATTAATAACCGATTATTTATTCTCTATGTGTTTTTTCCAAATGTAAGGGTTCTCACGAGTGATTACCTTTGAAGTGTCTCAGGACTGTAAACAATTTAATTTATTACAATCATTTTCCAAAAAGTGAATATATTGCAATTCAATTTCAAAATCGTTTAACTAGGACTGTAAGCAATTCAATTTATTACAATCATTTTTCCAAAAAGTGAATATATATTTACTAAACCACATATGCTCAGACTTAATTGAACGGAGGGAGTAATTCTGAAGATAGATTATTTATCTTCCCCATGCACGTCTCATCACATCACCCTTTCCCTCTTCTCTTCTCTATACCAAACTCTTTCCCTCTTCTCTTCTCTCTATTTTCTTCTTTGAACAAACAAGACAAGAATGATTTTATAACATGGATAATTTTATCCCTTATTTCAAATGCCATTTTTCTTTTCTCGACGGCTGGCTTGTACTTGTGCTAGGTAAGATGGAAACGGCGGACGGGGGTGGCGGTGGCCGACTAGAGGTTCTCCTTTTGTGCATCACCACCTAGTGAGGCATGCGATACCTCTGTTGGGTAACACTCACAATGAAGATGTAGTTAAAATACAAATGTAGGATACGAAGAGGATAAAGTCTGATATGCGTATAGAACCAGTCAACTTCATACAATAATAACCGGTTACAAAAAGTTTTCATACTATTAAAAACCGATTATTTCCTCTCTATGTGTTTTTTCCAAATGTAAGGGTTTCCACGAGTGATTACCTTTGAAGTGTCTCAGGACTATAAGCAATTCAATTTATTACAATCATTTTCTAAAAAGTGAATATATGGCAATTCAATTTCTAAATTGTTTAACTAGGACTGTAAGCAATTCAATTTATTACAATCATTTTCCAAAAAGTGAATATATTTACTAAACCACATATGCTCAGACTTATTTGAACGGAGGGAGTAATTCTGAAGATAGATTATTTATCTTCCCCATGCACGTCTTATCACATCACCCTTTCCCTCTTCTATTCTCTATAACAAACCCTTTCCCTCTTCTCTTCTCTCTATTTTCTTCTATGAACAAACAAGACAAAAGTGATTTTATAACAGAGATAATTTTATCCCATATTTCAAATGCCATTTTTCTTTTCTCGGCGGCTGGCTTGTACTTGTGTTGGGTAAGATGGAAACGGCGGACGGGGGTGGCGGTGGCCGACTAGAGGTTCTCCTTTTGTGCATCACACCTAGTGAGGCATGCGATACCTCTGCTGGGTAACACTCACAATGAAGATGTAGTTAAAATACAAATGTAGGATACGAAGAGGATACAGTCCGATATGCGTATAGCACCAGTCAACTTCATACAATAGATAACCGGTTACAAAAAGTTTTAATACTATTAAAACCGATTATTTATTCTCTATGTGTTTTTTTCCAAATGTAAGGGTTCTCACGAGTGATTACCTTTGAAGTGTCTCAGGACTGTAAGCAATTCAATTTTTTACAATCATTTTCCAAAAAGTGAATATATTGCAATTCAATTTCTAAATCGTTTAACTAGGACTGTAAGCAATTCAATTTATTACAATCATTTTCCAAAATTGAATATATTTATTAAACCACATATGCTTAGACTTATTTGAACGGAGGGAGTAATTCTAAAGATAGATTATTTATCTTTCACATGCACGTCTTATCACATCACTCTTTCCCTCTTCTCTTCTCTCTACCAAACCCTTCCCTCTTCTCTTCTCTCTATTTTCTTCGATGAACAAACAAGACAGGAGGGATTTTATAACAGGAATAATTTTATCTCTGATTTCAAATGCCATTTTTCTTTTCTCGGCGACTGGCTTGTACTTGTGCTGGGTAAGCTGGAAACGGCAGGCGGGGGTGGCGGTGGCCGACGAGGGTTCTCTTTTTGTGCATCACCACCTAGTGAGACATACGATACCTCTGTTGGGTAACACTCACGATGAAGATGTAGTTAAAATACCAATGTAGGATACGAAGAGGATAAAGTCCAATATGCATATAGCACCAGTCAATTTCATACAATAGATAACCTGTTACAAAAAGTTTTCATACTATTAATAACCGATTATTTATTCTCTATGTGTTTTTTCCAAATGTAAGGGTTCTCACGAGTTATTACCTTTGAAGTGTCTCAGGACTGTAAGCAATTCAATTTATTACAATCATTTTCCAAAAAGTGAATATATTGCAATTCAATTTCAAAATCGTTTAACTAGGACTGTAAGCAATTCAATTTATTACAATTATTTTTCCAAAAAGTGAATATATTTACTAAACCACATATGCTCACACTTATTTGAACGGAGGGAGTAATTCTGAAGATAGATTATTTATCTTCCCCATGCACGTCTTATCACATCACCCTTTCCCTCTTCTATTCTATATACCAAACCCTTTCCCTCTTCTCTTCTCTCTATTTTCTTCTATGAACAAACAAGACAAGAGTGATTTTATAACAGAGAAAATTTTATCCCTTATTTCAAATGCCATTTTTCTTTTCTCGGCGGCTGGCTTGTACTTGTTCTGGGTAAGATGGAAACGGCGGACGGGGGTGGCGGTGGCCGACTAGAGGTTCTCCTTTTATTCATCACCACCTAGTGAGGCATGCGATACCTCTGCTGGGTAACACTCACAATGAAGATGTAGTTAAAATACAAATGTAGGATATAAAGAGGATAAAGTCCGATATGCGTATAGCACCAGTTAACTTCATACAATAGATAACCGGTTACAAAAAGTTTTCATACGATTAAAAACCGATTATTTCCTCCTTATGTGTTTTTTTCCAAATGTAAGGGTTCTCACGAGTGATTACCTTTGAAGTGTCTCAGGACTGTAAGCAATTCAATTTATTACAATCATTTTCCAAAAAGTGAATATATTGCAATTCAATTTCTAAATCGTTTAACTAGGACTGTAAGCAATTCAATTTATTACGATCATTTTCCAAAAAGTGAATATATTTACTAAACCACATATGCTTAGACTTATTTGAACGGAGGGAGTAATTCTGAAGATAGATTATTTAACTTTCCCATGCACGTCTTATCACATCACCCTTTCCCTCTTCTCTTCTCTCTACCAAACCCTTTCCTCTTCTCTTCTCTCAATTTTCTTCGATAAACAAATAAGACAGAAGGGATTTTATAACAGGGATAATTTTATCCCTGATTTCAAATGCCATTTTTCTTTTCTCGGCGACTGGCTTGTACTTGTGTTGGGTAAGCTGGAAACGGCAGGCGGGGGTGGCGGTGGCTGACGAGGGTTCTCTTTTTGTGCATCACCACCTAGTGAGACATACGATACCTCTGTTGGGTAACACTCACGATGAAGATGTAGTTAAAATACCAATGTAGGATACGAAGAGAATAAAGTCCGATATGCGTATAGCACCAGTCAATTTCATACAATAGATAACCGGTTACAAAAAGTTTTCATACTATTAATAACCAATTATTTATTCTCTATGTGTTTTTTCCAAATATAAGGGTTCTCACGAGTGATTACCTTTGAAGTGTCTCAGGACTGTAAGCAATTCAATTTATTACAATCATTTTCCAAAAAGTGAATATATTGCAATTTAATTTCAAAATCGTTTAACTAGGACTGTAAGCAATTCAATTTATTACCATCATTTTTCCAAAAAGTGAATAAATTTACTAAACCACATATGCTCAGACTTATTTGAACGGAGGGAGTAATTCTGAAGATAGATTATTTATCTTCCTCATCCACGTCTTATCACATCACCCTTTCCCTCTTCTCTTCTCTCTACCAAACCCTTTCCCTCTTTTCTTCTCTCTATTTTCTTCGATGAACAAACAAGACAGGAGTGATTTTATAACAGGGATAATTTTATCACTGATTTCAAATGCCATTTTTCTTTTCTCGGCAGTTGGCTTGTACTTGTGCTGGGTAGGCTGGAAACGGCGGGCGGGGGTGGCGGTGGCCGACGAGGGGTTCTTCTTTTGTGCATCGCCACCTAGTGAGGCATATGATACCTCTGCTGGGTAACACTCACAATGAAGATGTAGTTAAAACACAAATGTAGGATACGAAGAGGATAAAGTCCGATATGGGTATAGCACCAGTCAACTTCATATAATAGATAACCGGTTACAAAAATTTTCATACTATTAATAACCAATTATTTCCTCTCTATGTGTTATTTTCCAAATGTGGGGTTTTTCACGAGTGATTATCTTTGAAGTGTCTCAGGACTGTAAGCAATTCAATTTATTACAATCATTTTCCAAAAAGTGAATATATTGCAATTCAATTTCTAAATCGTTTAACTAGAACTGTAAGCAATTCAATTTATTACAATCATTTTCGAAAAAGTGAATATATTTACTCAACTACATATGCTCAGAATTATTTGAACGGAGGGTGTAATTCTGAAGATAGATTATTTATCTTCCTCATGCACGTCTTATACAATCACCATTTCCCTCTTCTCTTCTCTCTACCAAACCCTTTCTCTCTTCTCTTCTCTCTATTTTCTTCGATGAACAAACAAGGCATGAGTGATTTTATAACAGGGATAATTTTATCCCTGATTTCAAATGCCATTTTTCTTTTCTCGGCTGTTGGATTGTACTTGTGCTGGGTAAGCTTGAAACGGCGGGCGGGGTGGCGGTGGCCGACGAGGGGTTCTCCTTTTGTGCATCACCACCTAGTGAGGCATACGATACCTCTGCTGGGTAACACTCACAATGAAGATGTAGTTAAAATACAAATGTAGGATACGAAGAGGATAAAACCCGATATGCGTATAGCACCAGTCAACTCCATACAATAGATAACCGGTTACAAAAAGTTTTCATACTATTAATAACCGATTATTTCCTCTCTATGTGTTTTTTCCAAATGTAAGGCTTCTCACGAGTGATTACCTTTGAAGTGTCTCAGGACTGTAAGCAATTCAATTTATTACAATCATTTTCCAAAAAGTGAATATATTGCAATTCAATTTCTAAATCGTTTAACTAGGACTGTGAGCAATTCAATTTACTACAATCATTTTCCAAAAAGTGAATATATTTACTAAACCACATATGCTTAGACTTATTTGAACGGAGGGAGTAATTCTGAAGATAGATTATTTATCTTTCCCATGCACGTCTTATCACATCACCCTTTTCCTCTTCTCTTCTCTCTACCAAACCCTTTACTCTTCTCTTCTCTCTATTTTCTTCGATGAACAAACAAGACAGGAGGGATTTTGTAACAGGGATAATTTTATCCCTGATTTCAAATGCCATTTTTCTTTTCTCGGCGACTGGCTTGTACTTGTGCTGGGTAAGCTGGAAACGGCAGGCGGGGGTGGCGGTGGCCGACGAGGGTTCCCCTTTTGTGCATCACCACCTAGTGAGACATACGATACCTCTGCTGGGTAACACTCACGATGAAGATGAAGATCAAATACTAATGTAGGATACGAAGAGGATAAAGTCCGATATGCGTATAGCACCAGTCAATTTCATACAATAGATAACCGGTTACAAAAAGTTTTCATACTATTAATAACCGATTATTTATTCTCTATGTGTTTTTTCCAAATGTAAGGGTTCTCACGAGTGATTACCTTTGAAGTGTCTAAGGACTGTAAACAATTTAATTTATTACAATCATTTTCCAAAAAGTGAATATATTGCAATTCAATTTCAAAATCGTTTAACTAGGACTGTAAGCAATTCAATTTATTACAATCATTTTTCCAAAAAGTGAATATATATTTACTAAACCACATATGCTCAGACTTAATTGAACGGAGGGAGTAATTCTGAAGATAGATTATTTATCTTCACCATGCACGTCTTATCACATCACCCTTTCCCTCTTCTATTCTTTATACCAAACCCTTTCCCTCTTCTCTTCTCTCTATTTTCTTCTATGAACAAACACGACAAGAGTGATTTTATAACAGAGATAATTTTATCCCTTATTTCAAATGCCATTTTTCTTTTCTCGGCGGCTGGCTTGTACTTGTGCTGGGTAAGATGGAAACGGCGGACGGGGGTGGCGGTGGCCGACTAGAGGTTCTCCTTTTGTGCATCACCACCTAGTGAGGCATGCGATACCTCTGCTGGGTAACACTCACAATGAAGATGTAGTTAAAATACAAATGTAGGATATAAAGAGGATAAAGTTCGATATGCGTATAGCACCAGTCAACTTCATACAATAGATAACCGGTTACAAAAAGTTTTCATACTATTAAAAACCGATTATTTCCTCTCTATGTGTTTTTTTCCAAATGTAAGGGTTCTCACGAGTGATTACCTTTGAAGTGTCTCAGGACTGTAAGCAATTCAATTTATTACAATCATTTTCCAAAAAGTGAATATATTGCAATTCAATTTCTAAATCGTTTAACTAGGATTGTAAGCAATTCAATTTATTACAATTATTTTCCAAAAAGTGAATATATTTACTAAACCACATTGGCTCAGACTTATTTGAACGGAGGGAGTAATTTTGAAGATAGATTATTTATCTTCCCCATGCACGTCTTATAACATCACCCTTTCCCTCTTCTCTTCTCTCTACCAAACCATTTCCCTATTCTCTTCTCTCTATTTTCTTCGATGAACAAACAAGACAAGAGTGATTTTATAATAGGGATAATTTTATCCCTGATTTCAAATGTCATTTTTCTTTTCTCGGCGGCTGGCTTGTACTTGTGCTGGGTAAGCTGGAAACAGCGGGCGGGGGTTGCGATGGCCGACGAGGGGTTCTCCTTCTGTGCATCACCACCTAGTGAGGCATACGATACCTCTGCTCGGTAACACTCACAATGAAGATGTAGTTAAAATACAAATGTAGGATACGAAGAGGATAAAGTCCGATATGCGTATAGTACCAGTCAACTTCATACAATAGATAACCGGTTACAAAAGGTTTTCATACTATTAATAACCGATTATTTCCTCTCTATGTGTTTTTTTCCAAATGTAAGGGTTCTCACGAGTGATTACCTTTTGAAGTGTCTCAGGACTGTAAGCAATTTAATTTATTACAATCATTTTTCAAAAAGTGAATATATTGCAATTCAATTTCTAAATCGTTTAACTAGGACTGTGAGCAATTTAATTTATTACAATCATTTTCCAAAAAGTGAATATATTTACTAAACCACATATGCTCAGACTTATTTGAACGGAGGGAGTAATTCTGAAGATAGATTATTTATCTTCCTCATGCACGTCTTATCACATCACCCTTTCCCTCTTCTCTTCTCTCTATTTTCTTCGATGAACAAACAAGACAGAAGTGATTTCATAACAGGGATAATTTTATCACTGATTTCAAATGCCATTTTTCTTTTCTCGGCGGCTGGCTTGTACTTGTGTTGGGTAAGCTGGAAACGGCGGGTGTGGGGGTGGCGGTGGCCGACGAGGGGTTCTCCTTTTGTGCATCACCACCTAGTGAGGCATATGATACCTCTGTTGGGTAACACTCACAATGAAGATGTAGTTAAAATATAAATGTAGGATACGAAGAGGATAAAGTCCGATATGCGTATAGCACCAGTCAACTTCATACAATAGATAACCAGTTATAAAAAGTTTTCATACTATTAATAACCCATTATTTTCTCTCTATGTGTTTTTTTCCAAATGTGAGGGTTCTCACGAGTGATTACCTTTGAAGTGTCTCAGGACTGTAAGCAATTCAATTTATTACAATCATTTTCCAAAAAGTGAATATATTGCAATTCAATTTCTAAATCGTTTAACTAGGACTGTAAGCAATTCAATTTTTTACAATCATTTTCCAAAAAGTGAATATATTTACTAAACCACATATGCTCAGACTTATTTGAACGGAGGGAGTAATTTTGAAGATAGATTATTTATCTTCCCCATGCACGTCTTATCACTTCACCATTTCCCTCTTCTCTTCTCTCTACCAAACCCTTTCCCTCTTCTATTCTCTCTATTTTCTTCGATGAACAAACAAGACAGGAGTGATTTTATAATAGGGATAATATTATCACTGATTTCAAATGCCATTTTTTTTTTCTCGGTGGCTGGCTTGTACTTGTGCCGGGTAAGCTGGAAACGGCGGGCGGGGGTGGCGGTTGCCGACGAGGGGTTCTCCTTTTGTGCATCACCACCTAGTGAGGCATATGATACCTCTGCTAGATAACACTCACAATGAAGATGTAGTTAAAATACAAATGTAGGATACGAAGAGGATAAAGTCCGATATGCGTATAACACCAGTCAACTTCATATAATAGATAACCGATTAAAAAAAATTCATACTATTAATAACCGATTATTTTCTCTCTATGTGTTTTTTTCCAAATGTGTTGGTTCTCACGAGTGATTACCTTTGAAGTATCTCAGGACTATAAGCAATTCAATTTATTACAATCATTTTCAAAAAGTGAATATATTGCAATTCAATTTCTAAATCGTTTAACTAGGACTGTAAGCAATTTAATTTATTACAATCATTTTCGAAAAAGTGAATATATTTACTAAACCACATATGCTCAGACTTATTTGAACAGAGGGAGTAATTCTGAAGATAGATTATTTATCTTCCCCATGCACATCTGATAACATCACCCTTTTCCTCTTCTCTTCTCTCTACCAAACCATTTCCCTCTTCTCTTCTCTCTATTTTCTTCGATGAACAAACAAGACAAGAGTGATTTTATAACAGGGATAATTTTATCCCTGATTTCAAATGTCATTTTTCTTTTCTCGGTGGTTGGCTTGTACTTGTGTTGGGTAAGCTGGAAACAGCGGGCGGCGGTTGCGGTGGCCGACGAGGGGTTATCCTTTTGTGCATCACCACCTAGTGAGGCATACGATACCTCTGTTGGGTAACACTCACAATGAAGATGTAGTTAAAATACAAATGTAGGATACGAAGAGGATAAAGTCCGATATGCGTATAGCACCAGTCAACTTCATTCAATAGATAACTGGTTACAAAAGGTTTTCATACTATTAATAACCGATTATTTCCTCTCTATGTGTTTTTTTCCAAATGTAAGGGTTCTCACGAGTGATTACCTTTGAAGTGTCTCAGGACTGTAAGCAATTTGATTTATTACAATCATTTTCCAAAAAGTGAATATATTGCAATTCAATTTCTAAATCGTTTAACTAGGACTGTAAGCAATTCAATTTATTACAATCATTTTCCAAAAAGTGAATATATTTACTAAACCACATATGCTCAGACTTATTTGAACGGAGGGAGTAATTCTGAAGATAGATTATTTATCTTCCCAATGCACGTCTTATCACATCACCCTTTCCCTCTTCTCTTCTATCTACCAAACACTTTCCCTCTTCTCTTCTCTCTATTTTCTTCGATGAACAAACAAGACAAGAGTGATTTCATAACATGGATAATTTTATCACTAATTTCAAATGCCATTTTTCTTTTCTCGGCGGCTGGCTTGTACTTGTGCTGGGTAAGCTGGAAACGGCGGGCGGGGGTGGCGGTGGCCGACGAGGGGTTCTCCTTTTGTGCATCACCACCTAGTGAGGCATATGATACCTCTGCTGGGTAACACTCACAATGAAGATGTAGTTAAAATACAAATGTAGGATACGAAGAGGATAAAGTCCGATATGCGTATAGCACCAGTCAACTTCATATAATAGATAATCGGTTACAAAAAGTTTTCATACTATTAATAACCGATTATTTCCTCTCTATGTGTTTTTTTCCAAATGTGAGGGTTCTCACGAGTGATTACCTTTGAAGTGTCTCAGGACTGTAAGCAATTCAATTTATTACAATCATTTTCCAAAAAGTGAATATATTGCAATTCAATTTCTAAATCGTTTAACTAGGACTGTAAGCAATTCAATTTATTACAATCATTTTCCAAAAAGTGAATATATTTACTAAACCACTTATGCTCAGAATTATTTGAACGGAGGGAGTAATTCTGAAGATAGATTATTTATCTTCCCCATGCACGTTTTATCACATCACCCTTTCCCTCTTCTCTTCTCTCTACCAAACCCTTTCCCTCTTCTCTTCTCTCTATTTTCTTCGATGAACAAATAAGACAGGAGTGATTTTATAACAAGGATAATTTTATCCCTGATTTCAAATGTCATTT
>CACSLK010034856.1:21402-32397 GCA_902706635.1 Striga hermonthica
AATTTTATTCGTTCCAAGAGGCGCGGTTGTGGCTCGAAGAACACCTATCGGCGATTCAAGGCGCGGGCTAGCGGCTTATCGGCAGTCGGGACACGCGATCTTCATCAACCGTCCCCAGCGCACGCACGGTGCCAGCAGCACCCGCCAATGCCCGGGACCAAAGCCAGCCAGTGCCAGTAGCGCCCATGTCGCGCCCAGTGCACGAGTGACCGAGCCGGTGGTCAGCCAGCAGCCGACCGCCCGGCCGCAGCGAGCCGGCGGTCCGGCAAGGAAATGAACCGGTCGGTTTAGACCGGATTATTGAGCTGTTCAGTATTTACTGATTCGGTTCGAGTCCAGTACAGTATTTCAGTTAATTTTTCAGTCCAGTCAGTCCAGTTCACCAGTATCAGTTCAGTCTGTTTTTCTTATCGGTCAAATTAAACCTCGAGAATATTCCAGTTAAATGTTTAGATCGAGTAGAGCATCTTAACAGCTATTTTCAGTCAGTCTGAGCATAGTACTTAGTATTTGTTTATTCATATATATTTTACATATTGATCAGCAGCAACACTTAGACTTTCAGACTAGCAGTTCAGGTGGGGACTCAAACTGAGTATTACATTGAGTATAATTACAGCTATCATGCGAGGTATGTATATATCAGTTCCGCTTAGAGTGGTGGCTAGTTTGCGTAATTCCACTCCGAGCTCTAGTGGCTAGATCTGACCACTAGGGTGTGCACATGGTTCCGGCTGAGTTTATTACAGTCGGCAGACACGTCCAGTTTATACTGTTGACGAGCACTTACAGATAGCAGCAGATATACATGTGTTTGATCATGATGATGCAATTATTATTACTGTTTTATTCAGTATGAGTTTCTGCGGAGCACAGTGGCTTTTAGTGCTCACGCCCCACGATGTTTATGTTTTTCAGGTTACAGAGTCGGACTAGAGGAGTGAGCTAGTTGGTGGATCGTGGTCACAAATATGGCTAGTAGCCATTGTACGATTATATTTTGCCACGTTTGACTTCCGCTGTCACTTTACGATATTTCAACTAGCATGTCAGTTTTATTTTTGAACTAATTTATCAGACAGATTTTTATAAAGTATTACATGCTAGTTGATCTAAAAGATAATCCGTTTTTCTTAACAGTTTTAATTTTATGAATGGTTTTTAGTAGCATCCCGAAAAGGATTTCGCAAATAAATATGTTTTATTTTGAATGTAATTGCAAAAAGCGCGCTCTGATTTTCATGTCAAGGCGGGGTGTTACAGTTGGTATCAGAGCACGTTCTTGTGTATCTGAATACTTTTTGAGTCAGAAAGTTTTCAGAAAACCCGACCACGCTACGCTCACGCCTCGCCGACTATCAGGCAAGTGCTGAGTTACAGTTTATATATATATTTAAACGGATACTTAAGTCTATGCTTAGTAGAGGGTACCAGATATTTGACCCTAGAAACTAGTAAGATGCTCGAGTCAATGATGAAGTTTCCTCAGAACATAGTCGATTATCCCAGTCACATGATATTTCGACTTTAGTTTTCTCAGGTTATTTAGCGACTTGTTAAGAGATTTGTGAGTCATTAAGTAGTGCAAATCTTATCAGACATGTTTTCCAAACAGTTTCCTATCAGAAATTGCCATTCTGCCATGCAGTTGGCACATTTCAGCAAGAAATTCCTTAACCAAGGTCAGGGAATAGACTCAGATTTTCTAAGTCAGATCAGTAAATCAAGTTCGAGGCTAAAATTTCATGTAAAGGTTGTTAAAATTTTCAAGTCATTGTCAAGGTAACGGTTTCCAGTGTATAAGAGTCAATAAGTCCGGGTTAGCATGGAGGCTTGAAATAAGAGCCATTAAGCCGGGTATACCATGGAGGCTTGAAGCTGAGACCGAAGCAGTACAGTTTCAGAAAGTAACAACCTTTAGAGTCAGTAAGTCGGGTATCTTACCAGTTAGATACTCTGAGTTTAGTTACCAAAGTTCAAGATCAGTTAATTATTCGGTACTTGCGGGACCAGTTGATACTGGAGCAGCCCTAAATAGTACAAAGCCATGAGTTAATGTTCACGATTTAAAGGCAATGTTCATGTATTAAGGTCGACGTATAATAGTTGTTCAGCCCGGTTAAAATGGAGGTCTGTAATACAGACTATTAGTCCATTTTACCTGGAAACTTGAAGTCGCACCTTATCAAGTCAAGTAAGTCAGTAAATGTCATGTTCCAAATTCCGAGATGACTATTTTAATTATTTCGGAATAGTTTTCAGAGTTCAAGTGAGAATGATTCAGTCATGTAAACGCTAAGTCCTGGATGTTCAGTTATGTGAATGCTCAGGCTAGTTATGTTAAGTTAAGGATAGTCTGTCTAATAAGACAAGACTTATCAGTCATTTCAAGTATGTTTAGTGCCTCGATTCTCAAATACAAATAATTTGAGAACTCGTAGGAAAGATCAGTTCATAATAAACTTTTCTTGAGGTTAAGTTTGACCTCAGGGAAGGTAAACAGTTGCAGGTATGACCTGTCGATTTACGTCACGACGGAGAAGACCAATCAACAGCAACAGATCATGCCATGATGACAAAGGAGCTTTCCATTCAAAGATGCATGACGCCAGAAGAGAAGGATGCCATTCCTGAGTCACAGTACACTGGGAAATCACGGAGAGTTAGCATTATAGTACATTGAGGTTACTAGCCGAGATACAGATATGATCAGCCATACAGATTACATCGACATCGCAGGTACAAGGTTCGCCAGGTGTTGTATGCAGGTGTGCCGCACTCACTTGATGAGGAGCAGGTATGCCGCATTACAATGTGTCGCGAACGATATGTCGCGTATCGAGTAGACATTCACAAAAGGTAGTTGCCAGGATTGCTAGTTACCCTCATTTGTACATGTGCATATCTCTAAAATTTTCCAGGAGTATTAACGACTGGGAATTACTACAACCGACGTTCAGACCGAAGAGCAACAACCAGCCAGGAGATGAAGACCAGTATGCTTAAGAATTATGTTTTTAATGTTAAGTATAATAAATGGAACACTTTATTTTATAAAAGTGTCTCGTTTCAGTCAATGTTAATCATCAACTCACTTAATTGTGAATTGTTGATTTCTCAGTTAAGATTAAGTCTAATGTTCAGTATTCAATACTGAATCCTCAAGTCATGTCAGCGATAAGTATAAGCTTCATGTTAAGCTTGTACATTTCAGTTTTAGTATTTCCGAGGACGGAAATATTTTAAGGAGGGTGGATTGTAACGCCCCGAGTTTTATTAATAAAGGAATACTAGCTTATAAATATAAGCTAGCCTTTGTTAATAAATATTTATGTTAATGTTCAAGATTAAGTTATTCAGCTAAGGTAAATTCCATGTTCGACGTTAAGTCAAAAGTATGTCCGGTTAATTTTATTAACCGAGTCAATGATAGTAATTAATCTCAATCCGTTTATATAAATAAATGGACATCAGCAAGTTGGGATTAATTATTTCAATGACGACATATTAATTGAATTGAGAATATTCGATTAATCGTCAAAGATAAGTTTCGAGGCAGTTATTGAGTTCCTGTTTAAAGTTCGACTTTCAGTCGACTTAATATTCGGTTTAACTATTTCAGTAACCGAATGAGTGTTAGACTTATGTCCAATACGTTTATATAATAAACAAGTTTGGGATTAATGAGATTAAGTTAAGATAATGTTCAAATTAAGTTCCGAGGTCAAGTTACAACCGAAAATGAGTACATTCAGTTAAGGTTACCATATATGAACGTCGTCATTCCTATACAACGACGCGTTCACATTTGGTACACCGTCCATCATTAGCTTATGCTTAAGCAATTGTCATTAACTCTTGCTTAATTAACTTAATCTATGTTTAGCTAATTAATCACGATTAACTCAGAGTTAATCATGATTAATTAAATGTTAATGATGATTAGTTTAAGCTTAATCATGGTTAAGGGTAATTGTGCTTATTTAGTACCCAGTATGCTCAGTTAGTCCATAACTCATGCTTAGTTTCCTAATGCCGAGAGTTATTGCCTTCAGATTAGTACAACCTAATAGCTTGGCACACATGGCACGACGAGAGCTCTACCGAATGACTCGGCACATCCTGGAGCGCCATCTCGAGTGCTGACTAAGCCGAACAATTGCCACGAAAGCTCACGATTCTAGCAAGTGGCGCTCGGCCATTAGCCGAGCCTTTTTATCCCAATCTCACCCACGTTCTATCATCTATATAAACCATAATTTGGGGTGAACCTATGGCTGATTGCCTAAGCCATATGTTAGGCAAATATTAAGTAAAATTAAGATATAATAAGTATACATGCACGTACGCTCGGAAACAAGGGATCATGCGAGACCTTGGGCAATTCATCGAGAGTTTGAAGAGGTAACTTCAGCCTTGCCATCTCTTGATGTTAATATGATCATGCTAGATAGATTATGTCCACTTCAGGTCCTTGGATTCATGTAAAGTCAAGTTATGTTCGGTTTAAGCTCTATTAAGCCATAACCGAGTGATGTCCATTTTTATTCGGAAACTTACGAGCAATTCATGTCTCAATAGTCATTTTTGGATATTGTATGAATTATCATGTCAAGAAATTGAGTTTTGCACGGGTAGAATTAATGTTTTGGATTTTTGAAGTTAATCGGCTTAAAAACGAATTTTTAGCTCCAAGCATGTTTTGGCCTAGATTAGCAGCTTAAAAATCATGATAAATCTTATATAAGAGGATTGTTAAGTTTCAGCAAGTTTTGAGTTGAAATGCTCGGTCAAGTTGATCGTGATTTTAGCCCATTTTCACTCCCGAGCCATGTCTATATCTAGCCGAACACTTTCGAGCAATTTATGTGTATTTGGTCATTATATGTCATGTTATGTCCAGGTAGGTTAGGGTTGCTGGAAAAAGTAGTCGGACCGCCGGCGATTGGCCGACCGTAGGGCCTGCCCGCACGTAGCGGTGCAGTGCCGCCGGCAGCAGTCTGCCCGCGCGCAGCAGCACGCTGATGCAGACACGGCGAGAAGGCTCAAGAACACGGCGAGTCGCACGTGGCATGCGCGAAGGAGGCTAAGTCATCGTGCCGGAGAGGCGCGATACGCGGACGGGCAAGCGCGCGCGGGAGATGACGCGCGCTATATTATCGGGGACGAACGCGAGTTTGATCGCGCAAGCGACGGGGTGCACGCGCGAACTTGCCTAGGCGCGCGAGGATTAGGCGAGCTGCTAGACGCGTGCGCGGGAATAGAAGATGAAGCCCTAGTGCTTGGGTGATTAGGAAGCACCGACTTGGAGTGCAAGGCAAGGAATTAGATTCCCTAGTTATTTAGTTTCCTTATTGCTTTATGATATCTAGATTGTTTAGGACACTTAATATTTTATTGCTTTATTAGAGTTATAGTTATATTAGGATTAGATCTAGTTGATGCCTATATAAAGGCCCTTCCTCTTGTTAATTTAATCATTTAGAAATCAATACAAAAATCGGAACTTTTGTTCAAACTCTTTGCTCTAGTTTTCTTCTTGAATTCTTTTGCAATTTTATTCGTTAGAAAGGCAGCGAGTGTGCGACTTCCTAACACCTATCGAATGATTTAAGGCGCGGGAGCGACTTGTCGGCAATCGAGACACACGGTCTTCATCATTGGTGCTTTCATTGAGAGGGTCGATCGTGTGTCTTTCCTTTCCCATTCTCTTTTAATTTTTATTTCTTAATTTTCGTTCGTTCAAAAAAAAAAAATCGTCAAAAGCCAAAAAAAAAAAAAAATCAAAATTAGTCCGGGAAGTCGAGAACGTAGGCAAGCAAGGAAAGATATGGCCAATCGAGAGTTGAAAGAAAGAGTCGAAGGGTTGGAAGGCCAATTCAGAGCCATAAGTGAGAGCATGGAGGGTCGGTTTGGTTCGCTCGATGAAGGACAGACCACCACCAATGCCACCGTGGCTCGTCTCGAGCAGCGCCTGGAGGAGGTATTGCGCGGGTTCCAGCAAAAGTAAGAGCAACCACGTCTGAACGCACGGAAGCGTCTAAGACAACAGGAGCAGCAGCGAGCCGAGCACCACCCCGACGAGGAGGAAGAGTACAAGAAGCGGGCGCAGGCGTCGAACGTTCATGAGCGACCACGCATCGAGAAGCCGAGGATCGTGCTCTCATTGTTCATGGGAACCAATCCAGACGCTTGGCTGAACAGGGCAGTACAATTCTTCGACATAAATGAGATGCCGCAACGTGACTGGGTTCGTTATGCCGCGTACTATTTAGATGGTGAGGCCAACATGTGGTGGCAGTGGCTCACGCGCGTGTATCACGGGCGGCAACAACCAATCCGTTGGGAAGATTTTGAACGAGAGCTCGTTACGCGTTTTGGAAACTCGGACTATCATAACCACGACGAGGCGCTAACTCGGACCCGGCAGACGGGGAGTGTACGTGACTACCAAAAAGAGTTCGAGAGATTGGCGTGCCGGGTCCGCGGGTGGCCGGAGAGCGCGCTTGTTGGCACGTTTGTTGGAGGGCTTAGGTATGATCTCGCGGCTGAAGTGCGATTGGAGAGGCCGGAGACCATGCATAAAGCCATGGAAGTTGCTAGGAGACGGGAGGATCACTTGGCCGCGACTTGAAGGGGACGGGCGGATTTTCGTGTACCGGAGCCGTGGCGTGTGCCGGCAACCGCGGGCGCACCTAGTGCGAACGCGAGGCCGCCGGGCACCCTTAGGCCACCGGCAACCGAGGTGAAGAGGTTGACGGAGGAGGAGATGGCGCGGAGACGTGAGAAGGGGCTGTGTTTTCGGTGCGAAGAAAAGTACACGCCGGGACATCGGTGCAAGCAGAATTACTTGATCGAGTTCGTGGACTCGGATGACGAGGAGCCGGTGATCGAGGAAGAATAGGATGTGGAGGTCGAGGTGCTCAATGACAAGGCCGAGATCTCAGTCCATTCGATGGCGGGCACTAAAGGCCCGAGGACTATGAAGTTACCGGCGTGGTTCAAGGATCGGCGGGTTACGGTACTCGTGGACAATGGGTCGTCGCACAATTTCATTAATGCGACTCTCTCGCACAAACTCAAGTTGCCCACGACCACGATTGAGCCGTTCGAGGTTAGGGTGGAGAATGGCGAGCGCTTGCGGTGCTCGGAGATGTACCGGGGCGTGCCGATCAAGTTTCAAGGAGTGACGGTGAAGGCGGATTTGTTTGCCTTACCGTTGGTGGGACCGGATGTGGTGCTTGGGGTGCAGTGGCTCGAGGGACTAGGAGATGTGACGACTATTTACCGGAAAGGTGTGATGAAGTTCGAGGCCGGTGATCAGCTCGTTACCTTGAAGGCTAGTGAGGAAGCAACCAAGGAGGTTGGTCTAAAAAACATCGAGAAGGTGTGGCGAGGTGGTGGACAGTTGTACGCTGTCGTGGTCGAGCAGACAGGTAAGTATGCGGAGGTGCTCCAGGAGTTCGACCAGGTGGTCGAGAAGAGGCAGCGCGAGGAGAGTGACTTGCTCGAGGAGTTCGACCAGGTCCTCGACGAGCCCAAGGGACTGCCGCCACACCGAGAGTTCGACCACCGCATACCTTTGGTCGAGGAAGGTCGAGCAGTGTACGTTCATCCGTATCGATACACACACTTCCAAAAGACAGAGATCGAGCGACAGGTGGGCGAGATGCTCGAGTCCGGGCTCATCCAGCATAGCTCGAGTCCGTTCTCGTCACCGGTGTTGCTCGCAAAGAAGAAAGACGGAACTTGGCGGTTCTGCACGGACTATCGCGCTCTCAATGCGGCTACTGTGAAGGATCGCTTTCCCATTCCAAGCGTCGACGATATGCTGGATGAGTTGGGTGGCGCGCGTTACTTCTCCAAACTCGACCTACGCGTGGGCTGCCATCAGATTAGATTGGCCAAGGAGGACATGCCCAAGACGGCTTTTCGCACGCACCAAGGGCACTACGAATATCTCGTGATGCCTTTCGGGTTGTGCAATGCACCGTCGACCTTTCAGTTTGCCATGAACTCGATTTTTAAGAGGTACCTACGTAAGTTTGTATTAGTATTCTTTGATGACATTTTGGTGTACTCAAAAACATGGGCAGATCATCTCGAGCACTTGCAAATTGTTTTGGGGATTTTGGAGGCTAACTCATTCTACATCAAACCGTCCAAGTGCTCGTTTGCTCAAGAAGTGGTCGAGTACCTCGGGCACTTTATTTCTCATGATGGTGTCAAGGTGGATCCAAGGAAGATTGAAGCGATGGTGGGATGGCCGAAACCCACAAGCTTGACGCAGTTACGAGGGTTCCTTGGTCTCACGGGCTACTATCGGAAATTCGTAAAAGACTACGGGACCATCGCAAAGCCACTCACGAAGATGACGAAGAAAGGAGCATTCAAGTGGACGTAGGCGAGCGAGAAGGCTTTCGAGGAGCTGAAGGAGGCCATGACGACCACACCTGTTCTCGCGATGCCGAGGTTTGATGTAATGTTTGAGATCCACTCGGATGCGAGCGACATTGGAATCGGGGCGGTTCTAGTACAGGAAGGACGACCCTTGGCTTATCTCAGCAAGGCTCTCGGGCCGGTGAACTTAGGGTTGTCCGCGTACGTGAAGGAGATGCTGGCCGTGGTCGAGGCCGTGCGCGTGTAGAGGCCGTACTTGTTGGGGCGACGCTTTCGGATTGTCACGGACCAGCAACCGCTCAAGCACTTGCTCGAGCAAAGGATCGTGACGCCCGAGCAGCAAAAGTTCGTGTCCAAGTTGATGGGATTCGACTTCGAGATAGTGTATCGGCCTGGTCGCCAGAACACCGTGGCCGACGCATTGTCTCGCCGGGAAGACGTGGCCGAGCTCGATGCAGTGACGTGGCCGACGTGGGCCGTTTGGATAGAGCTTCGGAAGGCGCAAGATGAGGATGCGCATTGTCAGGATGTGGTCAAGAAACTGAATGAGGGACGCGACAAGGACGAGGACCATGACATGCACGATGGCTTGCTCCTTTATCATGGGCGAGTCGTCGTGCCCGAGGCGGGATCGTTGCGCGAGGACATCATCCGGCACTTCCATGACTCGAAGTTTGGGGGACATTCGGGGGTGTTCCGGACATGGATGAGGATTGCGAGCACTTTTTATTGGCCGGGACTGAGGGGCGGTGTGCGCGACTACGTTGGGCGATGCGATGAGTGCCAACGCACTAAGGCGGACGCGCGTCGACCGGGCGGACTGCTTCAACCATTGCCTGTTCCCGCGCGTATTTGGGAGGACATCACCATGGATTTTATCGAGGGGTTGCCACTCTCGAATGGGTTCAATGGAGTCATGGTGGTAGTCGACCGCCTGACCAAGTATGCGCATTTTATTCCACTTACTCATCCATACACGGCTAAGTCTATAGCAAAATTGTTTGTTGAATATGTGATGAAATTGCATGGGGTGCCGCGGTCAATTGTTTCCGACCGAGATTGGATATTTATGAGTAGTTTCTGGTCGGAGTTCTTTAAATTGCAGAGAACCGAGCTAAACATGAGCTCATCTTATCATCCACAAACCGACGGACAGACGGAGGTGACCAATCGCACACTCGAGCAGTACCTTAGGTGCTATGTGCATCAGTTTCCAAAGCGATGGGAGGATTATTTACCTTGGGCCGAGTATTGGTATAACACCACTTACCATAGCTCGACTAAGGCGACACCGTTCGAGTTGGTGTACGGGCGCAAACCGCCGATGATCGTGAGTTACTCGATGGGGAGCGCCGTGAACGATGAGGTTGATCGAGAGTTGGTCGAGTGCGACTTGATGTTGCGCGAGCTAAAGCGGAAGTTGGAAGGCTCGATCAATAGGATGAAGGCGTATCATGATGGCAAGCGGCGCGACGTGGTGTTCGAGCCCAGGGACTGGGTATACTTGAAGCTGAGGCTGTTTCGGCAAAGGACGGTCACGCAAAGGGCCGCGACCAAGCTCGAAGTTCGATATTACGGGCCTTATAAAATTTTGGCCAAGGTTGGGAAGGTTGCTTATCGACTTGAGTTGCCGGACGATTCCCATATTCATCCGATTATACACGTCTCACAACTCAAGCAACGACTCGGCGAGACGCAAACAGCAAAGGATCGACTACCCGCGGTCGCGCCGGACGGGCAGGTTATGGTGCGGCCGAGCCGTGCGATGGAGTACCGGCAAGTCAAAAAGGCTGGAAAATATTTTTGGGAGGTGCTTGTCGAATGGGAAGACTTTCCGAGTGAGGAAGCGACATGGCAAAGTTGGGACGAGATGCGCGAGATGTTCCCCGGTTTCTTCCTTGAGGACAAGGAAGCACTTGAAGGGGACGGGAATGATGCGGACACGGCGAGAAGGCTCAAGAACGCGGCGAGTCGCACGTGGCATGTGCGAAGGAGGCTAAGTCGTCGTGCCGGAGAGGCGCGATATGCGGACGGGCAAGCGCGCGCGGGAGATGACGCGCGCTATATTATCGGGGACGAACGTGAGTTTGATTGCGCAAGCGACGGGGTGCACGCGCGAACTTGTCTAGGCGCGCGAGGATTAGGCGAGCTGCTAGACGCGTGCGTGGGAATAGAAGATGAAGCCCTAGTGCTTGGGTGATTAGGAAGCACCGACTTGGAGTGCAAGCCAAGGAATTAGATTCCCTAGTTATTTAGTTTCCTTATTGCTTTATGATATCTAGATTGTTTAGGACACTTAATATTTTATTGTTTTATTAGATATAGTTATATTAGGATTAGATCTAGTTGATGCCTATATAAAGGCCCTTCCTCTTGTTAATTTAATCATTCAGAAATCAATACAAAAATCCGAACTTTTGTTCAAACTCTTTGCTCTAGTTTTCGTCTTGAATTCTTTTGCAATTTTATTCGTTAGAAAGGCTGCGAGTGTGCGACTTCCTAACACCTATCGAACGATTTAAGGCGCGAGAGCGGCTTGTCGGCAATCGAGACACACGGTCTTTATCACACGCGCACGCCAGCAGTGCATCGTAC
>CACSLK010034996.1:0-11514 GCA_902706635.1 Striga hermonthica
AATAACAAGTGTAATATCCACTAAAGCAAAGCTTAAGTATATAACACCAACAGTCAGCACCGCGGAGAGTGCCTAGCTGGGCAGAACATATGTTACCATTCTTTTTGTTTAAAAATTCCGGAATTTAGTATGTTACTTGCCCGATGCCTATTGATGATGTGTATGATCGACTTTGAGAGTTGTGATTATTTTTCTTTGTGTGTTGAGAGAATGAGATGCATTGATCGGGACTATCAATGGTTTAAGTTTGGGGGTTTGTTCATGTGTGATTTTACACCATATTCATATAGTATCTAGAGCTTATTTGTTGCATTATTGGTGTATAAATTGCATATTTGTGCTTTAATTCTATATTTGTTGGAAATGTATTACACGTGCTTGTTTTGTAGATATTTTCATATATTTGAAGAGCTTTGGCTCTTGGAGGATCACGGTGAGTGCCTAAAACCCCCGGGATAATGATAGATCGATGCACGGATGAAAGGAATGGAAGAAAAGAGAGAAACGAGCCAGAAATGAGGGCATTTGCATGTGACACGGGTGGTGACACGGGCTGCCAGGCCGTGTCTGGGACCGTGTCACCTCAACAGACAGCAAAGGAGGACTTATACCTGACACGACCCGTGACACGACCAGTGACACGGGCGTGTCAGGTCGTGTCGCGACGCGGGCTGTTTTTAATCGTTTACCTTTTTCACTTAGGAGAGGACTTTTGGACATATAAAAAGACCTATTTACCTGATCTTGAGCCCTAGAACGTGATTACGCAAGGAGAGAGTCAGAGAACACGCAAGAGAAGCAATTGGGAAGAAGAGAAGATCGACGACAAGCTTACTAGTTTTTCTTTCTATCTTTTGAACTTGTTTTCTCATGTTGATTTTGAATATGTCTATGTATTTGAGTTCAAACATGAGTAGCTAATCTTCTTTGATTCTAAGACATGGTAGTAGATTAATAGTTTGTGATTTTTGGATGATTTATTATAATTGATCGTTTTCTTTTGAACCCTATTCAAATATTTCGTGCTTATTTCATGAATTGCAACTGACCATTGCTTTTACATGTTCGATGATTTTGTTCATTATTCGAGAGATGAGTTCAATATTAGATCTTTAATATTTGACACAATTTATTTGCTTGAATCGAGAGATTAGTAGGTAGTTGTGAGGATTTTGGGTCTTTCAATCTTTTTGGAGTTGAATTGCATGTGTTGAGTGGAGACGCTAATATATGTGATTTAATCTACGGTTTTATTGATCTCGAGAGGGACGATAGGCTAATTTTGTGATCATCTTATAGGGTAGATAAAGAAAATAGTTAATTGTGCTATATCTGAAGGAACCCAACTGTTAATTGAACCCACAGTCTTAGAATCTACCATTCCCATATTTTCTTAAGTGTTTTTCTAGTTATTTTCTTGTTATTGATTTCTTAACTTTTAATTTATTTACTTAGTTTAGTTAATCAATCTCATATTCGGTCGTCTAAATAAAATCGACACTATCATAATCTAGTACTTCATTAATTGGTTGTTTGGTCTCTTGGGATACGACCTTGCTTGCCACATACTACGAGCGAAGCCGTACACTTGCGGTCGAGCTTTAAAAATATAGGCGAACAGTTTTCTCGTTTGATCGGTCATACAATGGAAGTTTACGTGGACGACATGCTGGTGAAATCGGAACAAGCCTCTGATTACATCGCTCATCTTTCTGAAGTCTTTGACATTCTCCGAGAATATTCCATGGTGCTTAATCCTAAGAAGTGCACCTTTGGAGTTGGATCAGGGAAATTTTAGGATACATGGTGAGTCAGAGAGGAATTGAAGCCAATCCTGCCAAGATCCAAGCCATACTTGAATTGGCTCCCCCGACATCTATTAAAGGTGTCCAAGCTTTAACTGGTCGACTGGCAGCTCTAAACCGATTCATTTCAAAGTCGACGGATCATTGTAAGTCGTTCTTTGACGCTATCAGAAAGAAGAAGCTGTTCGAATGGACCGTGGAATGTCAGAATGCTTTTGGCAACATCAAAGAAGTTCTTTCACGATTACCAACGTTGCAGAAACCTCTTCTTGATGAACCTTTGTATTTGTACTTGGGTGTAAGTGACGTTGCTGTTAGTGCTGTTCTTATACGACAAGATGGACTTCAGCAGTTCCCGATATATTACGTTAGCAAGGCTTTACATGACGCTGAATTGCGATATCCGTATATGGAGAAATTAGCCTTCGCTCTGATCATTGCTGCACGAAAGCTGCGCCCATATTTCTGGAGCATTCTGTTATTGTGTTCACATCATATCCTCTCCGACAAGTCCTCCACCGACCTTACATATCGGGAAGAATGATTAAGTGGGCAATAGAATTGGGACAGTTTGATATTCAGTACCGACCATGAACTGCCATCAAAGCCCAAGTGTTATCTGATTTCATTGCAGAGTTTACCCCAATTGTCAGTACATCTATTGAAGATCCGACATGGACTCTTTATATTGATGGATCGTCCACCGCTATACGAGCCGGGGGAGGAATTGTTTTAGTTAGTCCTGATCACAAGTGTTTTGTTACTCTGTAGCATTCACTTTCCCGGCCACCAACAATGAAGCTGAATATGAGGCCCTCTTATCAGGCCTACACTTCGCCGAATCCATGAATGTTTCCTCTCTCCGAATATTTTCTGACTCTCAGTTATTAGTCAGCCATATTAATGGCACTTACGAAGTTAAGGAACCATGGCTGTTGCCTTATTTTGATCTCGTCAAGAAGAAGCTATCACGGTTCAAAATGACGTTAGAACATATACCTCGGTCATCTAATATTCAAGCAGATGCTCTTTCGCGTTTGGCCTCTTCAACCGATTTGAACAATGTCGAGTTTGTGCAAATTACTCAACAGGCGACCTCCTCAACAGTCTCTACCAACGTCGTCATGATCGACGCTGCCTCACCAATCCCAGACCCGACATGGATGGATCCAATCATCAACTACCTTCAAACCGGGGCCGTACACGAAGACCCAAAGGAAGCTCGCACTCTTCGTGTTCGTGTTGCTCATTTCACAATTGATCAAGAAAGATTATATAAGCGTGGATATTCTACTCCATTGCTTATGTGCTTGTCGGAAATCGACGCCCGACGAGTTCTTCAAGAAGTACATGAAGGAGTCTGCGGTACTCATTAAGGAGCACAAGCTTTGTCTCACAAGATTCTCCGACAAGGCTACTATTAGCCAACTATCAGGAAAGATGCCGCAGACTGGGTGCGAAAATGTCACAAGTGTCAAATATTTGCTCCCAACGTTAATGAACATCCTGAGCTCCTCAAGTCAATATATAGCCCATGGCCGTTCGCAAAATGGGGAATTGATTTGATTGGCCCACTTCCGACAGCAAAAGGAGGTGTTTGGTTTGCAATACTAGCTGCCGATTACTTCACTAAATGGGTTGAGGCCGAGCCTCTTGCAACCATCACTGAACAAAAGATGATCGATTTTGTTTGGAAGTCAATCGTCTGTCGGTTTGGAATACCGAACGCCATCATAACCGACAACGGTCGTCAGTTCGAAGGAAAACGATTTGAAAGTTTATGTGAAGATTATGGCATCAAGCACTTCTTCTCGTCACCTTACCATCCACAAGCTAATGGACAGATAGAAGCTGTAAATAAGATTATCAAGAATGGTCTGAAAACTCGGCTTGAGGCTGCAAAGGGATCGTGGCCTGATGAACTACCCCATGTCCTCTGGGCTTACCGGACGACGACACGAAATTCAATTGGGGAAACTCCGTTTTCGTTAGTATACGGAACTGAAGCTGTGATACCCGCTGGACTCACTTCACCGACGTACCGGGTTACCAATTTTTCCGATGAATCTAATTCAGGAAATTTGAGAGCCAATCTCGACTTAGTCGATGAAATACGAACCAACGCAGAAATTCGAAATGCCGCTTATAAACAACGTAGTGAGAAGTACATCAATTCAAGACTCAAGCCACGCTCATTTATCGTAGGAGACCTTGTGCTGAAAAGAATCATTGGGGCCAATGTCGGTCCATTACAACCGAAGTGGGAAGGACCCTTTATAGTGAATCGTCTGATTTCTAATGGTACCTACCGACTTGAAACTCTAGATGGTATTCCTCTTCAGTATCCCTGGCACGCAACTTATCTGAAAAAGTATTATCAGTAAACCTACAGGCCGGACCTTTGTCTCTGATGTATAAAAGTCTTCTGTTCTGCTCATGTGCAAGAATCGTGTTTTGTTGTCAATAAAGTTTGTGTGACGAACCACTATAATTTGTTTGATCACTCGGACAACAATAAATCGGTCCTCGTTGCTAAGGCTAAACGTGTTTCATACCCTGAAGTTGGTATAACCTAGCCAAACGCAACAAAGTCGGATACTTCCAAGCCCTGAAGATGGTTTGGGGAGGCTTATGCTCTATAATATCAAATCCCGACGTTGATTTGATGAGCTCACAATAAATGTTTGCAATAAAAGCAAGTTTTTTACGACTTGTTCTAATAAAGAGTTTGTAGATGTCGGATATACTATAAATTATGCCGACACCAAAAAATTTAGACAAACTCATAACAAGGCAAAGTGTAAGTGCCAAGTATGACATCGGAGTAATTACAAGCATGATCTACTAAACATTCATTTATCCTTACTCCGACATGTTTTGACTTGTTACAATAAATATGTCAAGACATTACATTCATGAAATACGAAATCAAACCATCAAATTCGTTCATAATAAGAAATTGTCATTACATACGATAAAAGGAAAAATAAAAAAACAGATAACAAATTTCATTCATCCTTTTTGGTCCCCGACGACGAAGCCCCTCCGGTTGTGGAAGATTGGGAATTTCCAACCTCGGTTTTGCTCTTGTCCGCCGCGTCCAAATGGTTTATCAACCTCTCACCCAGGCGTTGCATTACCTCTTCCTCCTTCTCTTCCATAGCTCGGACGACGTCGCTTTCTTTTATAATGACAACATCATCGTCCTCGTGTAAAACTCGATCGTCATCGGAGGGAATCAGTTCGGTCAGCCACCCTTTGGCTTTGGCGTCGTCCTCGGCCACTTTCCTTGAGGCAAAGCCAGTAATTGCCTCCATCAGCTCCTCATCAGATAAACCTTCCAAAGTTTCAACGACGAACGCCTCAGCAATCGCCTCAACACATATGTTCGCTAAGTCGGGTTTTTTGACCTTCTCTACTTCAAGAACCATATTGATGAAGGCCCGACGAATCTTGGCCTTGCGCTCTTCCGATAATGGCGCCATGTCTAACTCGGGCATCCGACTTTCCTTCTGCTTGAGAAGTCGGTCAGCAAAATCTCGTTCGTCTTGGTCGGCAGGAATATGAGCATTTTTTATTTCAGGGTCGAGGCGATGGTTCTCCATTTTATGAAGAAGGAAGATACGCAGCTCATCGATGTTGTAGATGCCGTTTTCCACTCTGTCAATCACCCAGCGCAACGTTAGCGCGGCGTTTAGCTCTAAATCCCACTCGGTCACTACATCTGCACTCAACACTTTGTCGGATTCAGCCACTGCTTTCTTGCCAGCATCAATGCCTTCCTGAAATTTAAGTTCAGCGGCAGCTGTCATCTCTTGATGGAGCTTGCCCATGGCAATCTCGTGAGCCTCGCGACATCGGATCAGTTCAGCATCCTTATCAGATCGGTCCTTGCGGACAGCTTGATGCTCAGCCCTTAGTCTCATGAGCTGCTCATCTTTTTCCCTGGCCGTTTCTTCAACTTTGGCCAGCTGAACCGACATGAGGTCATGAGCCAGTAAGAGATTCTCTTTTTCAGTTTTCAATGCACTCGCCTCGGTTTGTGCCGCCATCAGCTGAGCATCCTTCTCCGATATCGTTGCCTCATAACGAGACTTCTCATCTTCCAAAGACGCTATGGCACCCTCCTTCAGACTCAATTCATGCTGCTTCTCATCAGGTCTGGCACCCTACCTCAGAATGATTTCAGGCTCCTCCTCTTTATCTTTACCGGAGCCGGTGTTTGGCTTCTTCTTCATTCTCTCGGCCACATGTGACACGCTGGATCTCTTGCGCCGTTGGACTACGTTCAAGCAAGGCTCTTCCGACACCTCTTGCGAGATGTCGGTCACTGTAGTAGGCTCATCTACCGGCTTCATCACTTGCTGCAACGGAGCGACGTCAAGGGGCGTGATGTCGGAAACTACTGGCTCGCTCACGATAGCCGGTGGTGGCTCCACTCTTGTCGCTGAAGTCTCACCGACTGCTCCCTGCGGTCGGTTTGGATTCTTCTTCCATGCTATCAGAAGGTTCATACGTCCAGCCATCTCGGTTGATCGAAGATTTTTATTTTTTCCGACTTTGTTCTTCAAATCGAAGTTCGGATTACGCCTCCGATGTTCCTCTGCCTCTACGGGATCTCCAAAACCGAAGTATTCCAGCAATGGATAATAGACTATCACAAAACATTTAAGGTTAGACCGACCTCATTAATGTGAAGGATAAAACAAAGCAAGTAAGAAGTGTACCCGGTTGAAACACTGAGTTCAGTACTCCGGGAGATAAGCCAGCAAGCTCTAATCGAGAATCCTTCACAAGTCGTTGGTATCGTCACTTGTTCTGGGAAACTTCAAATAACTTGTCCACTCGATCGTACAACGAACCTTCAAATCTGGGTTCTTTCTTTCCCGTTGGCTTTGCTACAAGGTCACAAAAGTCCACCTGTTAGCGAAAATAAAAGACAAGGTATTAATAATCGAAGTGAAGAAAACGATAAACAACTTACAATAACCAGATTTAATAGCCATTGGGATACTCGTCCCATCGGCAAGAAGATCATTAGCGAAGTCGGTGCACTGCCAGTCCCCACCGACCCACAACCATTCTACTTGAAAACCGTGCAATGTGTCCGGGACTTCCATTATCAATTCGCCAACTTTAACCCTTGGTTGAGGTTTGCCGACAATAGAAAAAGTGAGAAGCGGATCTGATACTTGTCTGTCTGGACTGTTCCGAAATGTGAACATGCTCCTCATATCCCTTGCCGATGGTAGATCCCACTTCTTTTCGGCAAAGAGCACCAGTAATCCGATGATTCGCTTCCATGAATTTGGAGCGATTTGGCATATCGGAAATTCCCAATCCCACAAGTATTCAGTGATTATACGCGGCAAAGGGAATCGCAACCCTGATCTTAAGCTCTCGGCAAACACACCAACACATCCGAGTGGTGGACACGTAATCCTTTCACCTGGGTATGGTGCAAATAATTGTACCGACGTAGGAACGCGGATTTCGTTCCGCAGCATGACAACATCGGCATCTGTTAGTATGCTCGTTTCACCATGAGATGTAAGTTTGGGGTCCGGCCATCTTCTAATGGGTCGCCTCCAGAATCTCGTGTCATCAATAGCGTTTTCCTCTACCATTTTGTCCCCCTCAATATCGTTTAACCGGATTCTCAAGCGTTCGACGAACACTAGATCCCACCGACTATATTCAGACAACAATTCCATCTCCCCGGAGTGGACCATGTTGATCTTCATGACATCCAACTCGTCGTCACCGGAAGACGCCCACGACACGCTCATGATGTCAAGAAAAAAGAGTCGAAGTAGATGAACAAAGTAAAGAAATAGTTCTTACCACAAGAAGAAGCTCACAGATGTGGGATGCTCTTAGTACAGTTGAAAGACGATTAATTTGCAAGAAGATAAGGAAGTCGATTGCAGAAAGAAGGTGAAAGTAAAGTGAATCTCGAGAGAAGATTTTCTATTTATTCTAAACCCTAAATTTAGTAGCGACCGTTGGAAAACGGAAGAAATAGGGGCGCGTAGATTAGACGTTCTTAATTCGCGAGTCGACACGACCCTTGAAAATCGCGCCTCTCATCAACGGCTATGTGGCCTATTAAAAGTAATCGTTGCCTCTATCAGTAAACGTTGCAATTAATCTTAATAAATTGCGCTGTTTCAACTCTCAGCATTATTTCAACCAAGTGTAAAGACATCGGAGGAACAGCTGCAAAACCGACATGTATCACTTGCTCAAAATTAAATGATTATTAGGGAATTTTCAGCATCACTGCCCGTCTTTTTCAAGACAACCATTAATGCTGGGGGCCACCTTGTTGACATCGTTTTCAGTAAACCAAGTTAAGCGACGCTGATCAGATGATTATGTTCAGTAGGAGGATGATTAAATTCGTACAAGTAAATGATGTCTTCACGGGTCTCAAGACAATCACATATCGGGTAAAAATTCATCGAGAACCGACATCTTCGTCAAATTGACCGATATCTCATGTCGGTTATGACATATCAGTTATAATTACACGAGCCGATATCTATGACTTGCCAAACCGACACCATAAGGCGGTGCCAACTCAGCACAACTCATCATTACGCCTGGCCAAGTGGCATGCTACCAGGATGAATGGCAATTAACCGCCGTTGACTATTCCCATGTAATGATTACATTTCAGATAAATGTTGTACATGAATATAAAAGGAGAAAGGATATTCTCCAGCCAGACACGAGATATGTACAATAATATTCAGAAAATTCTATCTTATTCAGCTTTTCATACGATCTTTGTTAATCTATCTTGAACACACGATAAATCCTTGATGATCATATAGTTGTTAATTTCCATTTAACAACATATCAGAACGAATTTGTAAATTTAGACGGTTAGAGGAAATCGAATGAGAGCGTACGGGTCACCCCGAGGTGAATGTATAATCGATTTTGACGACCTTAGGACCGAGAAATGGGATTCACTTAGAATGCGATTTATTTCATAACCCCCCGAGGGGTCCCTGATTTTTATTGCATGGCCAAAAGGTGACCGACTATTAATTTCGTTCGTCATGAAGTTGGTTTTGACTAATGAAAATTAATGAGTTCTGGAAAAACCCTTCTTTAAAGAAACGGAGAATTAGTAGAGTTGTCCGAGCATCATACTAAATTCTCAAGGTTTAAGGATGTCGGTGAATTTAAGATAGTATTGTTTTGAGGATGTCAATATTAACAGTTAAATTCAAAATGTTTAATCAGTAAAATATTTTCGTAATTCTCAGTTTATTCATCATGTCGTTCAATCCGTTGTCTGTTATCCTAAAAGAAAAACAACTCACCGGTCCTAATTAAATTGATTGGAAAAGGAACTTAGACATAGTGCTGACTGCAGAAAGCTATAAGTATGTGCTAACTGAGGCTTGTCCTGATGTGCCGGCTGATAATGCCCCAGATGAGGAGAAACAGGAGTATGCTCGGTGGAAGAAGGCTGATGAGATGGCGAAGTGTTACATTCTGGCTTCTATGTCAAATGTCCTTCAACATCAGCATCAGTCAATGGCTACTGCTGCAGATATGCTTCTGAACCTCAAGGAACTGTTTGGGCATCAGTCAAGGGCTGCTATACAAGAGGCTTTAAGTGCTCTGATGAACACGCGCATGGCAGAGGGTACACCCGTAAGGGAGCATGCTCTCAAGGTCATGGCGCAGCTGAATGAGCTAGAGGTTCTTGGAGGTTTTATTGACGGGGAAACCCAGGTTGATATCATGCTCCAATCTCTGCCGAAGAGTTTTGATCAGTTCCGGTTGAACTATAACATGCACAAGATGCATATGGCTCTTCCAGAACTGTTGTCAGAACTTCAATCGGCTGAGGCCTTGTTCACTCAGAAATCAGTTGTGATGGTTGCCGAGCAATCCGGACCTTCCAGGCCTCACAAGGACAGGAAGAGGAAGAAGGCTGCAGGAAAGGCAAAGGCACAGAGCACCCAGTTAGTGCCTCAACAGGCTGTGGCAAAGAAGCCGAAAGGTAGATGCCACAAATGCAATAAGTCAGGGCACTGGAAGGTCGATTGTCCTCTCCTCAAGAAGGTCAAAGAAGGTAACTCTCATACTTTCGTCGTAGAAACATGTTTAGCGGTTGTATCTACCAGTACCTGGTGTGTAGATACTGGAGCCACTGATCATGTCTACAATTCTTTGCAGGGGTTCCAGGAAACCAGGCGACTTAGGGATGGAGAGATTACAGTCTACATGGGCAATGCTACAAAAGTAGCAGCAGTTGCAGTGGGAGTAGTTACTTTAGTATTTGATGCTAGTATTTTGGTTCTGAACAATTGTCTTTTTGTTCCAAGTTTTAGGAAGAATTTAATTTCAGTTTCTAAACTCGTTTTGAATGGTTATTCAGTTTCGTTTAATGACTCAGTTGTTATTCGTTATGGTAATCATTTGATTTGTTCTGGTTTAATGGTTGACAATCTATATGTTCTGAAACCAAAGTCTCCCTTACTGCAACAAAATGAATCGAATAATATCTCGACTAAAACTAATAAGAGAGAAGAGTCTTCGATGAATCATGCATATCTTTGGCACCTTAGGCTTGGGCACATCAACCTTAGGAGGATTCAAAGGTTGGTATCTACTGGGCATCTTGATCCAGTAGAAGATCATTACCAGACTTGCGAGTCCTCCCTAGAAGGTAAGATGACCAAGAGGCCGTTTTCGGCAAAGGGGCGAAGGAGCCAATAAGTGCTAGGATTGATTCGTTCTGATTTGTGTGGTCCTATGTCGATCCAAGCTAGAAGAGGCTATGAGTATTTCGTCACTTTTATTGATGATTATTCTAGATATGGATACATTTACTTGTTGCACCGCAAGTCCGAATGCTTTGAGAAATTCAAGGAGTATAGGACAGTTGTGGAGAAACAACAAGGTAAAAGTATCAAGTGTCTTCGATCTGATCGAAGAGGCAAATACCTCTTTGGAGAGTTTAGGACATACCTATCAGAAGCAGGGATTGAATCCCAGCTGACTGCACCCGGCACGCCCCAGCAGAACGGGGTTGCAGAGCGAAGAAACAGAACTCTTATGGAAATGGTTAGGTCGATGATGAGTTATTCGAAGTTACCAGATTCGTTTTGGGGATTTTCATTAGAGACAGCATGTTACATTCTGAATTCTGTTCCTTCAAAGTCAGTAGACAGTACTCCTTATGAGTTGTGGTAAGGGCGCAAGCCTAGTTTCTCACAAATTCGAATTTGGGGTTGCCCTGCACATGTCTTAGTGCAGGAGGTTGGCAAGTTGGAGAAACGTTCAGAAGTGAGACTGTTTGTCGGCTATTCCAAGGAAACGAAAGGTGGTTTATTTTATAGTCCTGAGGATCAGAAGGTGATCGTTAGTACAAACGCTAGATTCTTGGAAGAAGACTATATCATAGATCATAAGCCCAGTAGTAAACTTGTCCTAGAGGAGTTAGGGAGAGATATTGATGGTTCCCCACCGAGTGGGCAAGTAGATACATCACATAATACTGCAACACGTAACACTAATAGTGTGTCAGTACAGATGGTACATCGTCGTAGTGGGAGGGTTTCTTCACAACCCGACCGATGGATAGGTCTTGGAGAGTATATCGGGCTCAGTTCCAGGAGACCTGGAATCGGACCCAAGAACTTATGACGAGGCACTCCAAGATAGAGATGCAAATTTGTGG